>JASXSY010003060.1:0-212697 GCA_034509805.1 Sipha maydis | reverse complement strand
AATATGTACTGAGGGTTCCTTTTAAATTTTTATAGACTGGAGCCTGGGGCAAAAAGGTCGCCTTGGCAACGACCTTTTAAGTAATAGGAATTGGAAAATTACTCAGCGATAAAACCCAGCACGTTTATTAGTTATTGCGAGGTACTAAAACAGAAAGTCCCTAGATAATTTTATGACTTTTCATAGGTTAACGGCGTGTATGTTCGTTGACAGTTTAATAATTAAAGGATTAATGTGTGATTGAAGTTTTATATGAAATCTGGTGTAATATACATTTTGGAGATTTAATTTAAGGTTTAAACTTTGAAAATTGTTTGAAGAAGGTTATTATTTTTTATGTACCAGGATGCAGAGGAAATTAATTTTGCTTATAACTTATACCTCATAATAAATATCCAATTTTCAAGTTGTTATAATCTCAAAATGTGTATACTTACCTATAAATAATTAATATTTTACTCGCTTCGATATTATGATTTATGAATATAAATTCAGTCAATATTGGTATTACCTTAAAGTCTGTTATTTTATCTTGTGTTTAGCTCTGACGTTCATAACAATATATTTTGATATGTTGGTTATACGATGTATAAATTAAACTTAAACCAGCAAATTAAATATTAACACTTATTGAACATTTTGCGTAAAATGTTAATTACATTATAGTCTGTAGGTAACCTTAAATTGACTGTCTCTAAATTACGTCATTCTCATCCCCAGTGCGTTACTGTACGAATAGTTATCGAACACAATTATAATATGTACTTACCTAACTTAACGAGGTAATTATTTGAATTTCTTATTGTTCGTTGATGCATTACGTTAATGATATTTTACTATGTCATAGTCCTAACTACTGCTGCATAGTACATATAAATATAAAATTTTATATTGAGTAGATATAAACTAAACTCGGATGACTGATTATTACTATAAAATTAATAAATCATTCGATTTTTAAGAATTGTTACATATTGTATACAATAATTGTAACATATAGAGATTACCATGTCTATTTGGTCTGGATGGCTTATCTGTAAATACAAATTCGTTCTCGCGGTCAACGAGATATCATTATAAATTATTACTTATTTTATTAATGGATTTTAATTTTTGATTATCTCTTATCCGTGTTTGTACACTTTATTTTATCTTGAAAACCATAATCTATACATAATCATGAAAAATTAAAACAAAATTATAATAAAATTTAATTATAAGTCATATATTTAATTTAAAATTAAATCGTAAAATCCAGTTTTTAAACTATACAAACATTTCATTAGTTTTGGCTTTTAATTAGATTTCACATAAGAATACTAGACCTCACTAAAATAATATTACGGATGCATATATATATATATATAAACTAAAAATCATATTTATGGGATATATTACAAACTTTCCTTTTTTATTTATGAAGTAGTACGAGTACCTATATTATTTCGTACATATATTAAAACATTTTTAAACAACAAAGTTAACAGGTTTTAAATTTAAAAACAGGTTTTGGGTAACCACGAAATATAAGATCCATATTGACCGGTTTTTTTTTTTTTTTTTTTTAACTGAGAAAAAAAAGTATTATAAAAATTAAATAACCATTAATCGTAATGAAGAAATGTTATTGAAGTGTAGCCCTGATCACAATATTGGTAATTTACATCGATTTAATGAGTAGGCATGCGTTGGTATTCGGCAACAATATCACCGTCCGATACACGCGTTTATTGCAAGAGTAATGTAATATCATTTATAATTACAATGTCATTCGTACATGCGCTAGTGACGGTCATTCGTTTAAAAACCGTTTTTTGTCTCCGAACTGTGTGGTATTTCTGCCACGACGTAAACACGGAATCTAAACGGACGAAAAACCTCTTAAATAAACGTGAACACGTATTTCGTAGTGTTGTTTCGGGTTATCGTCTGTCGATTTTTCGTGGGTGTCGTGAGTGGTGGACTACCGGGGCGACGGGGCGGGATATGGGAAAAGTTTGAAAGGATTTGTGCACACGCTTCGTGAACGGAAAAAAAATAAAATATTATTCGAGGGATGCCGCGACATTTCGTGATTTTGTCGTCGTTGTGCAATACATTGTCACATCCCACCCTCGCCCCCACCATCCCCCGTGATCAAGTTATAACAATGGGTAAAGAGTCGAATCCCCGCGGAGGCAAAATCCAATCACGTTTCGTGCTCGCAACGCCCGTAACGAAGCGAGACCATAATATCAAAATATAGCGATTGGACGGGGTGAAAGAGAGAGAGAGAGAGAGAGAGAGAGAGAGAGAGTGAGACAGAGAGAAAGCGAGATACGTCAATATAACACGTTGTTTATTGTATAGTGTGTTGCGGTGCCCGTCCCGGCTACGACGACACGTGTCCACTTTACCCGTCGGCCACGCGACAGTGCGTATTGACATGTCACGAGCTCACGCGCCGTGCGACAAGGACCGGCCGACGGCGGGGTTTGACGAGTTCGAGCTGCGCGGGGGCCAAATGATCGTCGGGTGCAAGTGTACCAGGAACGACGGAATGCAGCACGAGTGCATGCGAGCGAAATGCATGGGCAGACCGACGTGCCTGGCTTACCCCGCGCCCACCTGCGTGCCCAGCCAGTCGTGCCCGTCGGATCCGGTCGAGGACGACGGCGGCGGCGGCGGCGGCGGCAACCCGCGGACGACGGTGGTACAGCGATCGGTGGACGGACGACCTGAAACGGCAGCGGCGGCGGCGGCGGCTGCAGTCGGCAAGGACCGCGCTCGTTCGCGAGCCGCCGTCGCAGCCGCGCGCCGCCTGCGTCAGAGAGCCGTCGACCAATACGACGATCGACCGGCGTTCAGGGCGCTGTTCGAACCGTGTCGGGTGCACGCGAGAATACCCAAGGCCGATTGCCGCCCAACAGCCGCCGACGGGCGCCACTAAACGTCAATAATGTTATCGGCCGTCACACACGTCGTTGCACGGCGTACAAATATAACACACGATAAAACGAACGGAACAATGACACCGTTGTTTGTCCCGCCGCAGTTGCCTTTAACAATAATATACTAATAGCAGTAATAGTAATAATAATAATAATAATATTGTTATAGCATTTCGTCGTCCATTATTTCACCGATAAACCGGAGCACAAGAAATGTCAACAATAATGTTGTAACTGTTCACGTTCCATTTCAGCATCGTGGCGATGCGAAAAGTGTACATCGATCGCATTTTCTTTCGCGCGCATGCGCTTGTTGCGCATCTACGTCGACAGCGTTTGTGTCGTCCACTGTCGCGTTCGCGTACGCGGCTATAATTACATAACGACGACGCGACGTAATGCTTATCGGGAAAGGCTATTTAAAAATTGCAATAGAAAAATAAATACGACTTGTCGTTACATTGTCGTCGGTCGCCACGCGCCACAACGTTTATCGAAATCGATCACGTTATTCGATTTCGAAAATATATCACGATAAGACATGAAATTCTTTAACCCGCCCGGAAAAACTAGCGTTACACGATATTTGTAATAATACAACCTAATGGCTGTCGTTGATTTTACTATTGCACATTGATACCTCACATTTTTTTTATTTATAACTGCTTAAAGCAACTTTATTCGAACGGAAATATTATACAATCAGAAATTCGTGTAAAATAATAAACTGTATACGAGAAATTAATATTGTAATGTACATTGTATTCCAAAACATGGTTGGGATTTTTTTTTTTTCCAATGAGATTGCCATTTTATTTAGTCTAAATTACTCGTAGAAATCCGATATTAAACCGTATGGTTTCACGCTGACGCCTTGCAAGTTATCAAAAAGTTATTTATATTTCTTTCATAAAAATATATTTTTATGATTTTATTGTTCAACATGTTTGATATTAATAAATATCGATTGGACCAATATAGTTCGTCCCGCAAATATACGTGTATATTCAGCGAAATCTAGGAAAGTTTATTTTCAAAAAATAAAAATAAAACAGCAGTGTGTAACCTATAATAAAAGTAATCGTATATATAATATATATTTGTGTGTGTTTTTATTACTTATATTAGACCCTTTATATAGCGTTAAATTTCTGTATATAAGTATGGTTAATTTAATTATTGTTTATACACTGCTGTGTTTTTTAAATAAACTTTCTTAGATTTTGCTGCATATACTACACTCGCACACGTATATTTGCAGATCAAATAAATATCAATCTAATCGAACATTAATATCAAACATCTTAAACAATGAAATTATTTTTATACATATTTTGCTCAAGGAAATACAAATAGTACGATACATATTATTCGATTTGAAGGTGGATTAGAAACATACATCATATAAGGACATATAAATCAAAACTATCTGTAACAACCTTTTTTTCACCTTCAACAACAATTTTAATAAAAATTTAGTGGGCCTCATAAATAATGACCCATAGGGAAATTTCTTGATTCCCTGATACGTCAACCACCCCTGTATATAATAATTTATTACATTTTTATTTATAAAAGTTGGTTATTGTTATAGTTACATATTATGTTCTACATAGGAAGTCCCGAGTTATGGGGGGGGGGGGCAAAGAAAGCAGTTTCCCTCGATGTCAATTTTTTAGGGACGGCAATTTCTTAAAGTCGAAAATAAAAGTTTTAAAGTTTATAACGTATTATAATTTTTAGAAAATAATTTTAATTATTGAAAAATGTATATAACAAGTCATGATAATATATTATAATGTCTAACGCAAAATTATCAGATGAATGAGCGTTCAGCATATTTTTAGTAAGACTATTGCGTTTGGACCTATGCATTTCTAATTTCGTTCGTACTATATTATAATTGTTGAGTGTTAGTTATAAACAATATGTGTAGAGCAATAAGCAAACTGACACAATCTGGTTTTTATATGCCCGTATGGCTATGTTATAATTTATATTTATTTTTATTTATAATATATCGGGCTGTTTAATTTGTACACTAGAATTTATTTTTTTTTTTGTATTAGCGTTTATTGTTATTGTTCTCTCGTCTATTCGAGTTTCGTAAAACGTAGTCTTGTCAATTGTCAAGTCATATTGACTGAAAAACAAACGGGCTTAATATTTCCGAACAGCAGTTTTTCTTTAATCAATTTGAGTAGAAAGCACATAAAGTTAAGTGGTGTTGAATTTTTTTACTTAGTACTATTTTAATATTATATTATAACTACCAGTGTTACGATTTCTTTATAAATATAAATAAATTAAACAATTTTGATGCTGTAGTTATTTATTATTATTTGTTTGTTTGATGGGTTTGTGAAGAGCGGCATTTTAAAACCTTTCCCTCGTGGCATATTCATTATTCGGGCAATATACATGGGTCTCTTAAATGGAACATAAAATCCTCTACGTTCTCTTTACCTCTCGGAGTAAACGAGAAAAGCTTACAAGTTTAGAATATAATTTGGTTAACTGTATAAAATAATCATTGCTTAAGTATTTGATACTGATATTGATAAAATATCGATAATAATTTAATTACATTTTAACTTGTTAATAAAAGTGACAACTAAATGCCAAAAGGTATAACCAAATAAGAGTGTAGAATGAAATTCTAAAAGTGTATAGAAGAAATACTTGATTATTCTACAAAAAATTTTACTAGGAATAGAAACATTTGAACACTTAATTTCTGTTAACTACTTACATAATAGTTGTTGTACTTGGATTTGTTTTATTTTTATGAGATGTTCTACAAAATATTAATATTTATTTCGAGAAAAAACGTATTTTTCTTTCAAAGTAAATCAAATACTGTACTTTCATAAATAAAAATAAAAGTTAAGTCATGTAATATATATTTTAAAGAAGTTATTTGAAATAGAGAGAAATGAGAAATGAGTAAAATATTGCTTTATTTCTTTCGTGAAATCCTATTCGTTGATTCGTAACATCAAACGATAGTTATTTACTATATATATTTTTTTATTTGTTATTTTCTATAAAAAGCAAAATTATGTTTTCAACATTTTTCTTTTGAAGATTTTATTTTTTAACGTTATATAATCGAATGTAGCACAATAATTGGCTCAGAGTGTGACTATAATTGGTGATATACAGGTAGGTATTAATATTTTTGTGTGAAATGAGGAAAATGTTGTTTTGTATATTTTGTGAAATCCGATTCATTGATTCGTAACATCAAACGATAGTAATTTATATTTTATTTCTTTTTTTTTTCTATTTCTTATAATGAGAAAAATAATGATTTCATCACTTTTCTTTTAATGATAATATTTTAGTTTTCTAGCGTTATATTATCCAATTTGATATACTAATTGGTTCTGAGTGTGACTATAACTGATGTATATAGGTATTAATATTTTTATTAGGAAAAAATGTATAACCTGGGAAAAATGTATTACATTTTTAATCATACAACCTTTTATAAAATATAGTTTTATTACGTAGTTTTTAGTATTAAACATAATTCATATTTTAGACATAACTAAATTGCGCGTACCCTTTACACGTACACACACACACATGTATATATATATATATATATATATATACCATTTAAGTTGTTTCTAGAATATTTGTATTTTAATAATAAATATACCACCTTTACACAATGCCATAACTAAGTTTTATGGATTCCTAGTGCAAACAATAATTTGAGAGCCCTTTAAAAATGTTTACCATAGTTTAAATTTAGTAAGGATAATAATAAAAACGATGCAATATTACATTTTTAATATCAGCAGTCGGGTTTTAGTAGATATAAAAGATTTTAATATTAAATTAAATCACAGTTTACTTGAAAATATTTTAACAGTTTTAAAATAATATTTACCTATACAGTACCAAAAATATTAAAGTACAAAAACTTTTTATTTTCAATAGCGTAGCAATTACATATTAAGCAAAAACATATTTAAGTATTATAATAATAATTAATTGTTATGTAATGATTTTTAATTAGATTAAATAATTACATTAATTTTTTTGATTACAACTTAAATATTTAATTAAGTATTAGATATTATTTAAAAAAAAATTTTTTTTCGGTATTTTTCATTGGCGAAATCATTAATCACTTTCTTCATATACAAATATTGAGTATTTTTACATTCAATATTTAGAATACTTATATTTGTAAGTCTTTTATTTTCCATAGAGTATCTTAAATAATTTTTTTATAATTTTATGTTTGCAAGAAGAAAGCTCACTGACGTAACTGTTACTGATAATGATGTTAAAATTACACAAGCAAGTTGTAAGTTAATACATCTTTGTACAGAGATCCTATATCATTAACATCAGTTTCTGAAATATTGAGAAAACATCTTTGATGTTTTTGGGGTTCCATTGAAACCCAAATGAATTTAAATTGGGAGTGCTATGCACCCTCCCCCTCTAGTTGTGTCACTGCCTTCACAAAACTGAAAAAAATATTAATGACTTATGATTGTCCTATAGGAATAACATTTATTTCCTAGTTAATTCTATTGTGATTATTTTAAAAACAAAATCACAACACAGTTATGAATATTTATTTTAATTTAAATAAAGACACTATAGTAAAATCCATTATTTTTTTTTAATAAGATAATTTATTCTTTATTCCCACTCTTAATTAGTCCCATAGTCCTGTTAACCATAATTAAGAAGGAACCTTTCGTTTTTAGATTCTGAACGGATTGATGGAATCTATTGGTCTTACAATGATGTGTGTTTTTTTTTTATTTTTTTATTTTAATTTTTTTATTTTTGTGTCTGACGACACCTTTTTTGGCAGTAAAAATGCTTCGATTTGCTTAAGCAGCAACTTTTCTGAAAGGAAAGTGAATGTAGATGGTACTTTGGCTAGTCAAAAATCCAACTTTTCAATACTTTTTAAAAAAATCGAAAAAAACGATAAAAAAATTACGAAAAAACAGGAAATTTTACGCAAAATCACGTTTTTACAAATTACATTTTTTTTAAATGCTCTAACTCAAAAACCAAAAATCGCAACAACTTGAAATATTCACCAAATCTTTATATTGACGTTTTATATACGTGGTTAAGTTTTCAAAGTATTTTGACATATTTTGACTTATTTATAGACAATTTAAATTTTCGATTTTTGTTTTTAAACATCTATAAAATTTAATACAAGGTTTATAATAAGTTAAACTTATCGTAACTAAAATATATCGGTGATCGGTTTACTCAAATTTTTTTTTATATGCCCTTAATGCTCTAATTTGTATAAAATGTGTAAAAATCACAATAATTTGCAAGTTATTTTGTAGATAAAAATTCATAAAATTTTTTCTGTTCATACTTAAGGTTCAAAATTTTAACACTAGGGTATCTATAAGCTAATCTTCAAAAATCTTTAAAAAAATGTCTACCAGATTCAGACAAAAAAATTTTATGAGTGTTTGAAATTTAAATTTTTACAAAACCACGTTAAATAACGGTTTAGCCTCAAACGATTTTTGCTATTTGTTTTTATCCAAAAAGTATAAGTTGTAGAAACTTGAAAATTTTATCAGTTGTTTATATTGGCATTTCCTCTATGTCATATTTCTTTCAAAATATTATATTAATTTTCAAGCGACTTATAGGCATTTAAAATATTCGATTTTTTACATTTTTTTTTTTATAATCAGTGATAAAAAAAATTTGGCTCGTACAAAATACTTTAATAGAAGATTCCACAGAAGTAGTTCTTATTCTCATTCAAAAATTATTAAAATCCATAGGCACAATTTTTATTTATAAGCGTTTGAACAGCGAATATTGACATAAAATTACATGTAAAATATAATATTATGTATAATATTCTAGACTGACAAACTATGTCGCTGTATGCAACTTCCAACCCATCCTAATTGAAAAATATATTTATCGTTTCAAAATAAAATATACTTTTTACAATATTTATAAATAACAATGTATTATATCCTAGACAAACATATTAACTCCGTTCAGAATCGTTATTCGTATACAATGATATCTATCATAGCATTCAAATTTAACAAATCCATTGTAATAATGACCTATCCTATAAACGAGGTGCACTTCACCCCCAACTGTACAGCAGAGCGAGGCCCATCCGGTTCTTTTTTTTTTTTTTATGCCGATTGTTTAATGCACTACAATACTGTTGTATCAATACATAAGTTTTATTTTCATTGGCTAATTTTCGTAATTGTCTTACATCTAAGCATTTATTTTAAACATATACATATACTATTACTTAATATAAAGTCTTAGACTTCCAGTTCATAATAAGCCTACATATTAAATTAAATAATAGTTTTACAGTTCTTTTTATCTACTATAACACTCAATATGTATTATTATTGTATTTGGTACAACCTAATTTCATAATACACACAATTCATTTCTAAGAAATTAATTTTTTTAAATATTTACTTTAGCGTGTGATATATATATATATATATAACACATTTTTGTTTATACATATAACTCTTTTAAATTATACTATTTATCCTTGTCGGTGATCAAGTTTTTTTTACAGAATAATTAGTATTGTATTATTATTATTAAAAATTGCTTATCAGCGTTTATATTGTATTAAATAATGTCAAGTTATCAGTAATATTTTATTCTGTATTATATTATTCTGTAAATAAAATAAACGATTTATTTTGTATTTTATGTGAGAGTTTCTTTTTCTTTATTTCTGCATCGTATATACATGATCCATTTTTTTTTATCATAAAAATGAATTGATAGTGAAATTTCAGTAAACCAATAAACGATCTATTTTGACTTTAAAGAATTTATTTTACAATAGGTCGGTACAAGTTAAACTGTATGTGAAATTATATAGAAACCGATAAAACATGGTGTGTGGTGCGTCGTACGTTTGATGAAGGCTGTAATAGGGGTGTTTCCCAGTGATTCGAAATTCAAATATTATTTAAATGACTTGGGTTCGGAACATAGGCGTGCGCACTAGGGGTTCTGAGTGTGTCGGAGTACCCCCTGAAATATTTTAAATAGAGCCCTAATATTTAAGTGTAAGTGTAAGGGGCTTTTATACATTTTAATTTATTAAATATACCTATACGTTTTATTAATGTAGTGTCCAAATGTATCGTATGCACCCACTGAAATAAAGGTCTGCACACGACTATAGCCCCGATTTATGTATGCCATTGCACTTTAGGATCTTACAAGTTGGTGTGTTTTCGTGCAAAGTTTCACAAAACTGAAATTTCACGTGGCGTAAAATGTATTCAAAACGAACCGCAGCACACATACAACGTAGTGTGTATTAAAACGCGCGCAGAGTCTGTGTAATTATAAATATACAGCTGGAAAACATAAAATCCTAACTAGTAGAGTTTCTATTTGTTTTAAAAAATTAATGATAATTGGCTGTATTTACGTTCCATTTTCTTATAAGTGCAATCATTAATTTGAAAAATTCCGAAAGCATTTAAAAAAGATTAAATTGCTATAAATATAAGAAAGAAAAAACTTGTGTATTTTTGTGTTTTATTATTTTATGATATCATTAAATATTTAAATTAGTTATTCCTGTTCATTAATTTTTTTTTGAAAAATTCAACAAAATAGTTAATCAATGAAATAATCAATACATTTAATAAATTATAACGTATGTAAATAATCAAATAAATATAACTTTGATATTTTATTTAATATTGTGGTAGTTTACTTTAATCTCGCACATTTTTCTCAGATAACTTCAATTATTTATGATTTGTATTATGGTAATCAATTGTTATATGATCATAATAAGTTTGTTCGCGAAAATTTAGAAAATTTTAATTTTTTATTTTTTCTATTACGAAACATCATTTACTGCCAACCAAATATTTAAGAATAAATTACATTTAATCGAGCAACATGAGTAATATATGTGCCCCTTTTTTAAATTGTATGGTCCCGTTTGCAATATTTCAGAAAATGCTCGAGCACATCCGGCACCCTCCGTAAGCCGGTCCCACACGACTCGAGTACTCAGCGAATAATCGTCAATCGTAATGCTTTACGAGTCGTGTAGTAGATGTTTAATTGTCAAGTATGGCAATTATATTTATTTGCCAAGTCGCTCGGCGTTTCCCATCGGTTGTCGGTAAATGTGACACGATTCAAAGGAATTATAAATAATCGCGTATCGATAGTTTGGTAATCATGGAGTTTCCCACACGACTCGTAGTCCTGGCTCGCTACTCGCACCACTCACTAATTTTTATATTATACGCACGTCAATGCGTGTATGTACTACGCATCTACGTAGCCTAACCCGAATTCGGTCCTTAATTTAAGCACGGAGAAGTAGGCTGTCGTCGTAAGCCTTAAAGGTTACCAAGTATAACTTGTAATTCATTTTAAACATTTCTATAGTAGTTATTTAATTATTATTATTATTTAATTATTTTAAAAATTATAAAAAATCTATAAAACAAAATTTTTTATAATTTTTATTTTTCTCATGTCGTGATTGGTACGAGTTCTAGAACTCGTTTTAAGGCCTATCCGTCGTCGAACTCTGTAGAAACATAGGAATTATAATTTATACCAGTCGATTATTTCGTCATCGGTTCAAGACGATCGATTAATTATTACGACATCGTTTCTTAGATAAACCAATGTTTACCATTCGTTGGCAACAACACAGACAATTATTACTAATAATTTTAAGTAAATAAAATACAGTATACAAAGTCATAATGATTTATTGACAAATGGACGCGAGTTGATGCCAGCCGTCCGACTATGATTTTAATTTATGTTAACGAAACGCGAGCGTACAAAATGATTAGTTTTATTATTATTATAGGCCAGCAATATGTTTTTATCGGTTCGAGTTTTAACTGTATATAACATGATTAATATTATCACGGGTAAAAGATTTTTCTTTTCACTTACTTATCTGTGTGGTATTATTGTGTTTCATTTCAATAAGCACTGTTTCAATAGAAATTCAAATTACCGGCCGGATGGGGGGCCGTGCGTGTTTACCATCTTATCAATATAAGATCAATTCTATTGCTCGACTGATAACCCTTGGCGCACCCCGGTCCGTCCGGAGTCAATGCTTGTCAGTCCTGCGCGGGCATGTGGTAGGGGTTTTTTTCTCTCCTGACGGACGAATTCGTTCCTCTCACATTTGACAGTAGTTGTTCTGCCGGCAACTTTACCGCTAGTCTCAACATCTTTTGCTCTCAACCAGCTCGTCAGTTATTTTTCATCCGTTAACATGGGTTGCGTGCACAGTAAACATGAGGCCACTTCGTCTTCTGTGTTTAAAGTAGGATTTAGTGATTTAATTTTTTTTTCATTTTATTACAATAAGATATTGTGTACGCATATTTATGTTCCTTATAGGCTGTTTTTGACGTTCAACAGGTTTCAAACGTTGACAACAATGGTTATGAAACTAGTCGAATTCATATTGAAATCACTGGACGCGATTTGATTTTGCACAAGCCAAATGAAAAGGATTCACTGGTTTGGCCGTTGAAAACTATTCGACGTTACGGTTATGAAGGCGTTATGTTCTGCATTGAAGTTGGACGTTCATCCATTTACGGCCAAGGAATATTTGCATTCAAATGTAAAGATGCTAAGCTTGTTTTCACTACTTTCAAAAGAGCATTACAGGTATTTACTATCTATTTCATATTACTGTAAGCATAGATGCTAATACATAGAAATAAATAAACCATTTATAGCTTATTTTTTGGATTTAAGTGCAATTAAAAATAACTTGTTTTCTAAATTATGTTACATTTTATATAGTTATATGAGTTGTATGTATGATCAATTGAATAACCTATTTACCAGCTCTCAAATTATATAAAAAAAAACATTTTCATTGCCTAGATTTCAAACCAATTATTTTACTCAAAAATTATTCTTATAAAAATTAAAACAGTTCAAACACAGATAATATTTAAAATTAAATTTTTTTATTCTATATGTATTATCAACTACTGGTATTAACCGACCATTAAATAATCAACAGGCGTTATTTGGCAATTGTTGGTAAGTGATCGATCATTAATGAAATCAATCACGGTTTCTGATATAAAATATAAGTAAAATAATTTTAAAAAAAATTAAAATTAGAGGATAAGTTCTTAGTGGTTGTTTTGATTAAGATTTTATTAAATTACACATATACATTATATGTATTAAATTATACATTTCTACATTATTTTTGATGTTTTATATGTACATAGAGAGTCAATTAAATTTTAGAAAGTGCAAAAAATTTTTTTAGTTGTAAGATAAATACCTTTACAAGCTTTATATGTATACAGCTTCTAATAATTTATACATATAATATTCAAGTATTAAAAGTATGCTCTCTTGTTCTATTCTTAATTAATAATACAATAGGATATTAAAAACAAATATATTTTTTTTAATTGAAATAAAACAAATATTAACTATATTAAATGATATAATATAATTATAATATAATGATATATATATAATTTTTATTAGTTAAACTATATTAAATGATTAACTAATAAAAATTATAATTTCAATATTTTATAAATTAACAATAAGTATATGACATACATTTTTTTATTGTATATTTTAGATAAATAATTTAACAAATTTGGCATCAGATATGTCTTTTGAGTTACATAATATTTGTCGTCCATCGTTCATTCAAAGAAATGCAATTGATAAGATTTATGATGAAATCAGTTTTAGCGGCATAAGTAATATCAGTGGATCGATCAATAACAGCCAATCACCATGTCACTCGCTGTATTCAAATTCTGCAACTCAACCACAAAATATTTATGTTAATATGTTCAACAATCGTGAAGAAAACCATGATCTCCAATCTAATAATTCTGATGAATTACCTAAGGACAATCTTACATACACTGAAATTGAAATAGTAGCTTGCAGCAACCCGGTTAAAAAATTACCTCCTACTCCTGCTGAAACACCAATTTATACAACTATTGATTTTATTCGAACAATGCATTTAAATAGTAAGAAAATGTTTAAACGCAATGACAATACAGGAGTAAGAAAAACTAGACATGATTATGAATGAGCACCTAACCTTTTGTCTTACCGTAAAGTACAATATACATTTACCTATTAATTTACTTTAGTTTTCCAACTAAAAAAAAAACTACTAAATTATAATTATAGACTCAGAATATATTAGGTTTTTAAACTGACAATTTTTATTTATTTTATGTTATTTATGTTACTTACTGTATTTTTTTAATTTTTTTTTTATTTTTTTTTTTGCTCAATATATTTTAATTTTTTATTTACTTTGGTTCTCAAAAAAGTAGCCCATCTTATTAGACGTAGGTAATCATACATTTATGCTACAAACAATTACAACTGCAAAAAAATTTGCTCAATTTATAAAATTGTGCTTTTTTTTTTTATTTATTGTTTTCGTATGTATTACTGAAAACATTTTATGTATTTTTTTTTCTTTTTAATCATAAGAAATATCCTAATGTTATAACTCATTTATATGTAAATTTATATTCTTACATACCACATTTTGTGTTTTCATAATTTCAATTTAATATCAAATTAAACATTTTTATTAATACCAAAATATATTTGTAATTAATAATTTTTTTAATGGTAATTATAATACATGACCAGTGTTGACCCGTGTAGTTTTTCAGCAAAATAATATTTATAACTATTATTTAGAATTTATAGTGTTCATTCTTAGTTGTACGCATGCTATTAGCTGCAAATATTTTTTAAGATGTATCCTAATAAAACATTATTTTTAATTTTTAGGTAAACTTATATGTGCCATTTTATGTGTTTTCATAATATACTTTTAAAATAATATTCAGTGTTATAATCAAAATATAAAATATCTTTGTCCGATGTAATTGTTTTTGTGTTAATAATATATTACATATGATAAATTTGAAAGAAAAAAAAATGTGACTTAATATTTAAAAAAAAAAACTTAGATTAGTATGTAGTTACACTAGTTGTTTTAGTTTGGTGTTAAAATATATTATAATTCCATGCTTTAATCATTTTAATTGTCTTGTATTTATTATTAATTTGCATTCATTGAACTATTATATACAAATAAAAAGCATTAAATACAATTGAATATTCTATCTATAATATGTAAAAAATAAACTATACCTTATTGTAGTGCAATGTTCCATGCAGTATATTAAATCAATACATAAAGTTGCTTCAAAATACAATATATTGTTATTTTGAGCGAAATATATTTAATGTATAAACAAACAAATAGTTTATATATAGAAATAAATAAATGGTTATGTATTTACAAAGTCAATAAAACTTGAAATATGAAATAATTGAGTTCTTATTAAACATTAGACATAGTTTTTAATTTGAAACTGTCCATACTTTAAAAAAAATTATTGTATTTCAGACCAAACATTTATTTATTTTTTTCTATGTATAAACTGTTTATTAATTTATGAGTATTAACCAATTAGTAATTTTTAATTTAATTTAACTTTTTATTATTTAAAATTTATTAGCCAATATAGTATTGAACATATATAGAACTATAGCAAAAGCATGTGGACTTTATTAAATTGCATTAAATATTTGTTCAATAGTTAATTTTATATTTTAGAGAAGATATATATTTTTGATTTTGGTAAAATTCATGCATGTATGATAATTTTTTTAAATTTTCATATTACAGTGTATTTTAAAGTCTGGGTGCAATTGTAATTAAAATTGCCTTTCTATTTATAAATCTTAGACAATGGTACTTATCATTTTAAAGGTAGTGGGCCAATGATTTTTTTTTAACCTTTGTCCGATGGTATAATATTACATTATCAGACGGCATAAGAACAATTGTGGTTTATATATATTAATTTAAGATATCACAAAATGTCAAGTCTCTACTACTTATGAATTATAAGTTATAATAATTCAAAAATTTAAAATTTATAATTGCACCTATGCTGTCCGACTAAGGTTAATGTAAGTTTTATGTCACCTAAAGTCTACTATCATGTGAGAATACTCATATATCATACTTTACTTGATGGGTTAGTCGACTTACCTGTAATTGTAAATGTTTCTAATTGCTGTTTAATATCATATTATATTCAATATCCTAAATTATAACCGTAAATACACAAATTTTTATTTACTGTTAAGTTCCTTATTTTTATAATAAGCGGTAGAGTTTCACCACAAAATAGGTGAATGATATATATTACAAGTGGCTTAAAAATCATCATTAGTAGTTCTAATGGTACCTAGGTGGTATCTATTTACTGATAAAAAATAATTTTGATCATTATAATATGTTTGTATATAATATTATTATGTTTTATGTATTTAAAATTTTACGACGTCAGAGTAGGAGGTAGTCAAGAATGATTCTAATGCGGTTTCATTAATTTTGCAGCCAATTAATTATTAAAACTAACGTCCCAACAAAATATTCGAAGAAAAAATCGAAACTTATAAAAATGTTACGACAAAGTATTTAAAAGTTAAAACACTAATATTTTCTTTATTCTTATTCTACAAGTAAATATTTGTATAGATCGCTTAGCCACAATGTTTATTTCTTCGCGTTAATATACTGTGCCTTAATGCCTCATTAAGAAAATTAAAAAAAGAAAATTCAAGAAATATAATTATGTCGGTAAGTATTTCAATGTGCAGCGCGTTATCATACGTTACGAAAAACCGTTTTTATTATCACTTATTTTTTAGTATCATCATTGATTATGAATACCGGTATTTGTAATCAACGGTATCTTGCATTTTGAATAGGTAGTGCACGTGATATTATTCTTAACGTCTTTGAATGGATAGAATACGTGAAATGTTGACCGACGACACATAATATTCATTCGAAAAAATATAAATAAAAAAACCACTGCGTTTTATATCAGGAATTATAATTGATAGGTTACGACAAATTATTGTGTACGTTTGCGCGCGTAACAATACGATCACACGATCTGACTGTGGTTCTTTTTCTCTCTGCGTGTACGAAACGCCGAACTCATTTCATTTTCGTTCGATTCATTTCGCAAATTTCAAGTTGCGTCCACTTTTGACAACAATCATCGTCGTACGATTCTCGTCGGCTGTATCGCGGCATCATCAATAATTTCACAATAATATGAATCGCGTTAAATTTTGCCCGTTATCGATGCACGTTATATCGTTTACCAGATACGTAATTTTTGTCGAATTTCATATTTCCTAACTTTCATACTTTAAACGATATCTTCAGTTATCACCGTTGTGCACGTTAAATGGTGAGCGTGCAGACACTTTGACTCGCCGAAATAATAATTACAATGACGAACGACCGTTTTGCGTGCTCTGTAGTATGTTTCACGGTGGTGTATTTGCGAACGATTTCCTGAAATGAAAATGTAAAACAAAATTATTTTTTTAAGATGGTGATTAATCGTTCGGAAACGTTCTGCAGAACTTATAACCAAGGATGGGACGGTTAAGTTGATAGTATTATTATGTGTGATCAGGAGCGGATCGACTCACAAATGACGTTGATGTGGAGATCGTCGACTGGGCCTTTTTATATCGATGCCACTGTTTTTATTTTGGACCGATTAAATAATTATTTATAAAAACAGTAACAACATTGTTCTATACGGCAAAAGCACTAGTCTTGTAGGTATAGTAAATTACTATATTGTACAATGCCGTATAATACAATTAATATCTGAACCTTAGAAGGCTGTAGGTACAATATTCTTAATTTTATTCAACGTATTATATTTATACTAATTAATAATAGCTCTATAGAACCCATTGTTACCAATATTTGGTAGGTAACTATCGGTTAATGTGTTGGGTATAGTTATAAAATGTAAGGCTCTTAACCAAATCAGGACTATTTTAACAGTTACTGTCATTAGTCATAACTCATAATTATAACATTGTATATACAATCACTCATTTCTTCTTAGTCTTGTACTGAGATTGAAATATTTTTAATTCGTTGTAGGTTATTATTTGTTTAAAAAGTAATTTCCTGATCAAATGTAGTGTATAGTACCTAAAATAGATTTGTACATAGTAAAAATCTATATTGTAGTTTATTTATTTAAAAAAATAAATAATATTCGCATATGTACAAGTCTTGTTCACAGTATTGGTTTCGTTTTTTTTTTGCAATCGCTTAAAACAGTAAAAAAAAACAAGTTAAAAACAACAGTTAACTTAAAACAGTTCGTATAATACATTTATATTAAAGTAACTTTAAAGTAAATAAGTTAATTTTTATTCATTTAATTAAAATTAAAGTTTATAAAATAGTTAATTTAAATGCTTCATTTAGTTATTTATCTTTTTATTTTCATTTTTTTTTGTGTTCAACCAAAACTATAGACTTTAAAGTGTATATCCATTATTAAGTTAAAAAATCCTAAATTTTAATCAAAGTGCTTAGAGCATAATTAGTAGGAGTAAGACTCAAATTCTATCAAATGGTCAAATTCATTATTAGTAAATTGTATTCAATTTCAAAATGTATTTATACTCCAACAGATGGAATTAATTTGGTATGTAAATATTTTTGTTTAAAATTACTTATTAAGCACTATAAATAAAATGCAATATGACTTAAATTTAGTATTTATTTAGTGCCAGCAAGAAGCAAAATTGAAAAAAAGAGATTTAGTTATTATTATTTAGCTTGCGACTGTTGAACATGTATTCTCGTATTTAGTAATGTTACAAAAAATGTGACAATCACTTCATTAAACTAACTTGACAAAATACTAATTAAATTATTGAGTCTTTTATGAAATAATTATTAAAACCTATTTATTTTCAATTATGAAACAAGATTCCCAAGATTAGTATATACAATTTTATTTTCATTTTATATTTAAACTAAGTACTTTTAACAAAGAGTATAAAACCATAAATATAACAACCATATGGACACTTATTACAATAAGTGGAAAACAAAATTGTTTGAACAATATAATATTTTTAAAACCAATATCAACATTATTATCATGTGAAGAATGTGTAGCTTTGGAATATGTAAACGTCATACTCAAAGAGTTGAGATAAGTCGATCTTATCTTGAAGTAGATAAGACAAAAATAATTAATTCGTATTTAGTCGTCTATGCTTAAGTAAATTCAGTTTTTAAGTTTCCATGACTGTCTATGATGCTAAGGATAGTATGTTTAAAGTACAAAACCAGTAAAACTAAGGAGCAGATTCTGGACTCGTTTAACTAATTTACTTTTGATCTGAACTGATGGTATTCCTTATTATTATCGAATAGTAATTAATGATAGATCATATAAGAGTGGAATAGAGTGTAATAAAACTAAGTATTTAGTTTAAATCAATAGTATGACGTTTTATAAGCTCAAGGAGCTGTAAAGTTTTAACAAAAAATGTATTAAGGATAAGGTTTATATGTATATCAGAGATATGTATGAAAATTAAGATTTTAATTATCATGTTATATTTCCCAAGTAGACGAATAATATTTCACTGATTCATATACATAATTGTCTTGTATTGCATTCACTAACAATCTTGGGAAAGCACATAACTGATCAATGGAACATTTTAAGAAAATACAATATTTCACTGTTTATTTGCACTTATTACACTAATTAGACTATTTTATGGTATCGAGGAAATAATTTCATTGGTTACCAAATTTTTGAATTTTATTAAATATTGCGAATATTATTCCAATAGGGTACTTTATTAATAGAGCTTTAATGACAAAATAAAGCTTTACAGTAATATTTAACTAAATTAGTGTACAGTATAAATATTTTAAATAAACATCCGTAATGAGCTAAATAAAAAAAAATTACTCATAAATAAAATGTAAGTAAAAACATTTAATGATCTAGACATTGATAAATTTGTAATAAATATATTAAATTAACTTAATACTAATAGGTGTATTAAAATTTTCTTTTAATACTCCTCTAAGTGATTCTTGGGCATCCACAAAAAATGATTAAAATAGAAAAAAAAATTAACAATTACATATTATACATCATTGTCATACATAGGGAACATAATAAATGATTTATTTATTTTACATCAGTCTTAGTTTTTTCTAAAAATATTAGGAACAGTTCATGGAACAGAATTTGTTGTTGAAGCAACAGACCCCATTAATGTATTTTTAAGAATAATTTTAGACATGGCATTTTTGATGACAATAAAATGTCTCTTAAACTCTAAGCCACAACCTCTTGATAATCTGAAGTCAATCAGGGTTTGATGGTTCATTGGAAGTATACTTGATTTGAATACCAGGCGTTGGTCAGTAGTAGTTATTGTAATCTGTTGACACAAAGTAATATTAATTATTTTTACTCTTTTAAATATAAATTTATATAAAATTGTACCACACTAGACGAATTTAGTTTCCATGTATAGCCCAAATCATCAAGAAACTGTGATAAATTGGTTTGAGCTTCTTCTGGTGATTTACAAACAAAAAACCTTGTCATTCTTTTCACTAATTTCTGCATAGAGTTCTAAAATAGCAGATATTTTAATATTATAGACAAGATAATTTATTTGTTCTTATTTAAAATTATTCAATTACACTTGGAGTTGATTGTGATGTTACAAGTTGAGAAGACAACAATAAGTCATTTGCTTGAGTTGGCTGGGAAAATGAATGTATTTCGGATTCCTGAGGCAAATCAGATGTAGAAAATGTCATGGCTGTTGGAGCAGGTTGAGAAAAACATGGACGAATGGTATCTAAGTCTCCACCAGACCAAGCAGAAACACCTGTTTTTATATTAGGTAGTATTGAGTATACAATTCATAAAAAAATAATTAAAAAAAACTTATTCTACTATGTTGGAGGAATCGAAAAATCATGCAAGAAGTTTAATAGCTCAATACGGAAACCTAAATGTGTTTTTTTTAAAGGTGTGACATTTTGTTTCAAGTAATTGATTTGAATAAAATAAAATTTTACCACTAGTTTTTGATTGATTGAACCAGGGATGTGATTGGATTTTCTTAATGTCATATCTTTTAGATGCAATCGGTATTAATATCTTTCGCACAAGAGATAAGGCCATTGTATTTAATTTGTTCCATGGCGAGTGACTGGCATAATCATTAGTTTTCCACAATTTATAATCATTATCATAATCACTTGCTACTTCCCAAGGTAGTTCTTAACAAAAATATTTATAATTTTTCATTTTAAATATATAAATGTTGTAATGTAGAGCCTAACAATTAATTTATACAATATTGAAGAACTTAAAATCTACTTATAAATACTTTATAAATATAAATATTTGAAACATGAAAAGTTATTAAATTATTCGTTGCAATATCGAGCGTCAACGACTTTGGTACAAAAGCCGTGCGAGTTGAAAACTATTAACGTACAGCTAATGCACCAAAGAGATCAACACCGACAAATTAGTCCACTATTTTATTTAACAATTCATATGACTAAGAATATAATAATTATAATAAAAACAATCACCTCCAGAAAGCATAGTAACCAGAACAATAGCACATGACCAAATGTCTGAAGGTTCAGCTTGAAAAGGCAATTGTGAAAGAACTTCTGGGGCCAAATAAGGACGAGTACCACAATTTCTTTCCAGTTTACGTCGCTATTTCAATAATATTATAAAATATTAGTTAGATTGTAGAATAACTTTCTTGACTAAACTACATATTACAACTACAGGAAATTTATTGGTAATATTATTAATTTAACATTGTAGTAAAATAGTGATAAAAATATATTGGTTTGAGTTACAAATAGTTATTACATAACATAATTTATTTATCAGTTAATATATGTGTTTCAATATGTGATGACTAAAACACTGTACTAACTACTCTTTGAAAATTATATAAGAAACTGGTAATTAAATCATGTTCACAGAAGAAAAATTACAATTAACTATTAAACAAAGTTGATATCAACGTGCAAGAGTTTATCAGTCAAAAAAACAAATTTATAATAAATGTACATACTTTTCCACCGCACAAAAACATTGTGGCCAATCCAAAATCGCTGATTTTCAAATTTCCTTGTTCGTCCAATAATAAATTTTCTGGTTTCAAATCTCTATGGGCAATACCATTACGATGTAAATAATCCTAATAAAATAATTACATAAGTTGTTCATAAATTAAGAGGAAAATTATTCGAATAAATAATAAACATACAACTCCATTAATTAGGTCTTTGAAATATTTTCTAGCTTCGGACTGTGGCATCCCAACACCAGGTTCTAATTATCAAATGAATATTTATTATTTTTTTAGTAGCCAATCAGTGAATTAATGATATAATACTCACCGATTTTGTCGAATAGTTCACCTCCAGACGCATATTCCAAAAATATATAATAATAATCTGAGGTCTGGCGTTGTCCATAATATTGTATAATGTTTGGATGCTTTAATCGGCTGTGTATGGCTGCTTCTTTTTTCACCTCCAATAAGACGTCTGAATGAAGTTTCAAATTGATCGTTTTCATGGCCACGATGCTATTCAGCGCGCTGTTGATCAGGAGTTTCACCCTGAAACAAAATAACTAAGATGATGAAAAACAAGATTATAACCGATAACATTCAAAGAGCACTTACTCGCCAAAGGAGCCTTCACCCAACGTCTGGGCGATCGTCCACCCTTCGACGAATTGTGAACTCATGAACGGCGTTTGTTGAATGACTAGAAAAAAAAAAAACTTTATTATAATCTTTTCGTCAACCGTATTTACGAGCGCGCGGTCGTCACGACGAAGTAGAAACGAACGAACGATAAAATTTGTACCGGCTAACACAGAACCGGTTCGTGTGGATGGAAAATTTAGGCAAGTCCGAACGTACAACGGTCGTTTGGGAAAAAAATATATTAACAGTGACAGTTGGAAAACCGGAAGAATGCACGAAAATGGCCCAGCGCGACGAGAAAAAAAAAACCAAAACTAACTAACCTTACACGGGAACAGAGGTAAAACGAAAACCGGTGAAAACACGTACCTGTTACAATGGCGAACGGGGAGGACGGTTGTGTTGCTGGGAACGCACAGGCTAGCCCGTGCACACCAGTAACCGAACAACAAATGACGGACGGCTCGCACAGCGTCGTGCAGTTGTTCGGTGTGCTGCTGCGGACAATAAAAACGCGGGACCTGTTGGCGTGGTTGTCGGAACAACGTTAAAGGATTATTTTTCGGAGTCCAGCCTCTTCGGACCACTGTCGTCTGGACGGAGCACCCGTCCCCGCCACACGTCGCGGGACCGCGTTCAACGGTTGTTCGTATGACGTACGCGACGTCGCGGCGTTGTGCACTCTGGGGGTAGTACCGCGGCCACGTCCCGGCGAACTGAACACGAACACCTGGCACTAACTCATACCTGTAGTCGTAACAATGGGGGCACTCGGTATAATACAAAACCAGTTGGTGTACGTTGTATTGTGTAACTGTTGTTGGATTACGGACTGCAGTCGTGCCGTGCTCGGACGAGGAATCCATAATCTCTAACGAGCCCGCACAGATGATAACGGTCGTCGGTAATACGATTGTTGGTCCGTGCGCCGACGAGTTCGATAGTAACCGGTTGCTGCGTTGTCTTGCGCCTATGCCGATCCGGGGACCGTATATTCTCGAGTTCGGCGCTACCGGTACTCGTCGACTTGGCGTTACATCTTAACCGGGTATGTTCAATGCCGCCGGCCCGATGGATGTTGCGGTCTGGCGCAGAATTTTCCGGGGCCCCACTTGTATTTGATTTATTTTCATTAGCTTTAAAGACTTTTAAAGTCTTGATTTTCGTCGATGGTAACCACGAACAACCCTCTTCCGGCGACAATATAATAATGAGTTTATATGTGGATAAAATGATATAACCGATTCATAGTATGCCCTGCCCATTGCGACCGCATTGCTCGCTCCTCTTATCCATAGGGCCACTGAGTACGTTGACGGATTCGATACGAACATTTTTTATTTTATTTTTTTCGTGTTGTTTGAAAAAAAAAATTTAAGACAATAAATCTCTTTTCGATACTTCCAAAAGTATCGTGTATGTATTGTATTTGACGTACTGTATTGTGTGCAAAACTTAATGTGCTCTCGGGCCTGAATAAAATAAAAATAAACAATGATCATAAAATAATAAAAAATTAAAAATCAGTAAATGGTTAATACTCATAAATTAATACGCAAATAAATGAACAAATTATTTGTATATTATAATGAATAAATACTTAGCCTAGAATATTAATACGTTTTAACAGTACCTGCGATCGGATTCACATTAAAAATTCATTATCAACTGTATAAAAAGTCATTAAAATCGTAACTCATTACTGATTTTATCAGTAGATTTTATTGACTTTGTATGTTTTTTATTCGAAGCCAATTGTATCTTACAAATATAATAATACTTCAGGATGAACATTTATTTATTTCTATACATAAATTATTTGTTTATTTATTTTTATATTAAATAATAACAATAACCGTCCCGTGTCCTGGTTGACATCGTTATTTGGTCTGAACTAGGGTTACCAGATCGTGCCTTTAAGAAAAGAGTACATAATTTAATATAATGCCATAAAGGTAATAATAAAAATTTACTTTCATAGTTAATATTTATTTAATTAACATAACATATTATATAGGTACTTAAAGATTAATAATTGGGACATAAAAATTTAATATTTATCATTGCATTAAAATTTTGATAACAAACTTTTATCTTTAATACAGTAGTTATAAAAATGAGTACAGTCAAAATGCTTAAAAGTGTATTGTGTCATTAAAAAATGTTTTACAGAATCGGGTGGAGTTTATTTTTATCATCAGTCCTTTGTGCTTTCATAAGGTTAAATATTCTTTCGACATTGACAGGCCCGGATTTATAGAACAATGGGCCCCATTAAGGCACCAACAATTTAACAAAATAAATAATCTAAAATATTTTTAAATTGTATAAATATGTAACAGATGAAAAACATTTAAAAACAAAAATTGTAAATTATTACACATAATATAATATTTTAAATGTCCATAAGTTATTTTAACCAAAATAATTATTAAATATTTTAAATGACTTAATTTTTTGTGAAAATGATATTTAAAATACTTAATTTTTGTCTAGGGGCCCCATAACATTGAGGACGCGACCCCTCTGCCCCTCCCATAATCCGGGCATGGATATTGATATTTTGAGCAGGTATCGCGAAGTAAAACGTAATAAATAAATAAAACGTGATGATAACGATGAGAAATCTTTTTTTACCATTTCCGACAAAATCAAATTTAAATTTTGAGATTGATCAATAATAAAGAATCATGTAGATCATATACTTGTAAAAATAAAATACTATTTTCTATATCAGTCCACAAAGGTTTGAATTTTAGAGATAACCATTTTAGAACATTTATTATATTGATTAAAATTAGTTGTCCATTTTTTCAAATAACGCAAACCATGGTCATAACATTTAACATTTCTTTTCTTATACATCTAATATTCATATACATCGAAAAAAGAATACATTCTTGCCAATATAAAAAAGTGAGAGTGCAAAAATTTCAAAAGCTTAAAAGAGAATATGTACTCTTAAAAGAGTACGGATGGTAACTCTAGTCTGAACTTATATTTCCCGTGGGCACTTTTATTAAGCTGCGTCCACACTATCGGCCGAACGCGAACGAACGCGAATTCGGCGATAAAAATAGAATCGAATATTTGTATTTGGACGTGATGCCGAATGTGAACAAACAATATCGCATATGTTGTTCGATCGGACAAATTCGTTGTCAATTTAGATGTAATTTAAGCATTTGACGTTCGTATGCATTTTGACGTGGCGGTTAATACATAATTTACCGTGTTTATTTTTTGTTATTTATTTTTATAAGTTTATAACTAATTATTTTAAATTAAATAATCATTATGTTGTATCGTATGTATTATAATTCATTTTTATATTATGGAGTGGACAGTAAAAATTATGATAAAGTATCATCTTCACTAATAGACATATTCGTGTTTCTGTAGTCGTAATTTGATTTAATTAATTAAAATACAACTTTAAAAAAATTAATAAATACGAAACATGAAACTGTAACCGAACGCAACTGAATGATAACTGTCAACGAATTCGTGATTCAGTTTGGACACAAATAGTAGTACTCCAAACGAAAGCAAACCATCGGCGAATTTGACAAGATTCGCGTTCGTTCGCTTTCGGCTGATAGTGTGGACGCTCCTTTACAAGAATGATAGTTATTAAAATATTTTTAGCGTCTCAAAAATGATGGTAAAAAATAAGAAACCTATGCGTGGAAACGATGATTAATTATTTTGGAAGACGCACCCGAGTTTGCTCTACACAGGAATACAACTCCTGTTATGATCTTTGTAATGGATCTACGATAGTGGTGGTCTAACCGTAGTGAGGGTAAGGGTAAGTAAATATTCCCCTATAACTTTTTTGTTATTTTGTATTATTTTTAATAATATACTGTATGTAGATAATTTTTATTTACAATAATCTAATGAAACTATTCACAAATATTTATATACATTTTTTTTGTGATAATAAAAACAATTAACTGTTAATCAAAAACTGTTGTTGGTTCGGTTATAATGATAAATTAAATTTTTAATTCTAATTAAATTCTAAAATTATTTTCATTTTTAATGTGTGGTATGTATAGAGTACAGGAGGCTATATTCACACAATATTCTGTGCTATTTTTATAATTTCAATTTTTTTGTTCATCGGTTAACGACAGAAACAATTTGTGTTCTGCTTATGTTTTCGCTATTTGTACTAATAAGATAATAAGTGTTTATTATGTTAAAATCTAAAATAATGAACTACTTTGCTGTTGCAATCAGTAACAGCTCTAACCATATTTTATTTATAAACAATTATTTACAGTTCGTACTACTAAAATAAGTAAAATTATATCATTAAGTGATCTATGTTCTTAAATGATGATTTATTTTATTTATCAAAGATAGTTTTGAAAAATTAGCCTCATTCCTCCTTCTATAACAAAATTATTTGACCGCCACTGGTCGACGGTCGGTCGTCGATTTCACGAGTTCACAAATAAGGTAATAGTTATATTGTCACTAACACACGTACATATAGCCGTTTGGTTACATTCCAGGTTTCGGCGCTGAAACTATTCTCTTGTTGTAAACGCATTAAAAATATTCCTACGTACTTACCGGTTGTCCTTGACCTTTTTTCGAGACACGTGTGGTAATTTTTTAATTTGTTCCCCTGCCTACTTCACAACGTCTAGATAGGAATACGCTTAGCAGAGTAATTCATCGCACGAGTCGTAAATTCTCAAAAAAGTTTAAAAGTTATAATGTTTAAAAACGAATGTGTTCAACTTCCATAATGCAGTTCACAATGTTGCAATAATACAACCAACGCGCGACGGCTGCGTAATAATTCTTTGCACCAGTAACGATGTAGAACTATTAAATTATAAATAGATAGAGCCGTTAAAAAAAAGGTTTATACAATTTATTTTTATACGGTTAAAATAATCAATATTGTAAATGTATTCCAACCAAACAAAAAAAAAAAAATTATGCTAATAGCTATTGGTAAAAATGTAGTATTCAAATTAAATCATTTACAATGCAACGGAATTATTAAGCAGCCGTTTATCATAAACGTTCGGTATATTTGACCACTGATTAAATCGTATAAGTGACTGTTGCCTGCATTTTAACCATCATTGTGTGTGGAAACACAGTTCAATATTTTTTTAAATCGGTATAACATGAATATCAGATATAACTTATACTCGTAAGCAGTGGCGGATTTAGGATTTTTTTATGGTGGGTGCTTTATTACATAATATCATGTTCTATGATATCATAGATAAATATACAAAAAGTAATATTTTGACAACCCAACTGACTTATCAGTTTACCTGTTCTAACTTATAGAAAACTAATGTACTTACATCAATATCGTGCGTGGTCGCCGACCGGTGTTTGCTACGCCACGGTGCGTGTTCTGGTAGCCCGTACCAAAAATTTGCCACTCGGGAAATTATTAATAATTTCTAATTAAAATACACAAAACGGTGGGTGCTTCAGCTCCCAAGCACCCCCTCCCCTAAATCTGCCACTGCTCGTAAGTAACCAGAAAAAGATAAATTGTGGGGTTGGTTTTAAATGATGTGCAAATCATAAATTTAAAATAATGTTATTATTGAATTTTACACCTTTAATATTTATTATTTCAACAAGACGATATCAAATAACAAAATGATAGAAAATACCTAAGCTTTTGTATATTTATTTGAAAACTAAATCTCATTTGGAGTTATTATTTATTGTTAATAACGATACATTACAAAAATAAATTATGGAGTCTTGTAGAAATACATGTACTCGCGGGCGACGCAGTGGTCGGTTAAACCCGTGAGGTCTTACGTCCCGCACCACTTATATGACTGCTGAACGTAGCAAACAATGAAAAACTAATTTACCAATTTTTTTAATTTTCTTTAAACTGTTCTTTAAATTTGTTACAGCTCACAAAAATGTGGGTTGTGTAGGTACCTATTCAGAACAATAATAATATATTTTTAATAAAATATTTCATTTTATCCCGTAAATAATTGTAGGTACCTATTTATATTTTGTAGGTAACAATTATTTCGATAAATTGTTCATTGAATATTCATCGATGAATAGTATTATAAATTAAATTATAATCATTGTTCATTTTTAATACTTTACATAATATATTTAAAGTTATTACAAGTTAAACTCGTTAATCACAAATATTTTAAATATGATTATATTGAGTTACAACCGAGGTTAAAACTGCAAAATTCTCTCCTTAGAGCAACCGGCCCTGTGGCGCAACGGATAACGCGTCTGACTACGGATCAGGAGATTCCAGGTTCGAATCCTGGCAGGGTCAAAAAAATTTTTATTAAAATTAAATACCAACACCGTATGTTATAATGTTATATGTAATATGTTATAATAATAATTGAATAATCGTTTTTTTATATTTAACAAACTTTCCATCTCCATACGCAATTCATAATTGTATGGATTATTTAATATTAACGTAAATAGACAGTGATATTATAGTAATTTAGTATTACTTTAATAATAGAGATTGTAACTGTTTAGTATTAAATTTTATTAAATATATATTGACTATGTAGGTACCTAATGTTGACGTTGTCGTATTGCTTTAAATTGTATTATTTTTAATACACTAATAATTTGAAAAGAAAGTTCTCCTGTATAATATTTTTGGTTGTAGATATTATATTCATCCTTATCAAATCCTAACTGGAAATTATGATTGTCATAACTGATGATCCTCTTATTAAAAAAAATTCATTGTTGAAGATGGGTAAATAAACTACGTTCTTTAAAAAAAAATTTGAATGGAATATACATTGCAACAATTTTTGATGAATATTACACCGAGAAACGTGAAATATCTTTGAAATACGGGGAAGTGTCATGTTTTTTATAATTGGATACTCTTTGACAACTACAGCTAATGTTTGGCATTATCTAGATAAATAATTAATTATATTTTATTTTATATTGATAGTTGACGAAATATTTATCTGTTGTATTATCTTAGATAAATAAAAGTATTATGTTAAGGAATTTATGTAGATAAATACATTTTTAGTGATTCTTTTTACCTCGCAATTATAAAATAGTTAAGAATCATCGTAGTCTAATCTGTAATAACTAAGAAGTTATAAGATGGGAAAAAAATTTAATTTAACTCATCCTGCGGCCATAAATATTATTTTTATTTCCTAATTAGTTGTTGACAGACATCAATACTTAGTAGATACTCGGACCACCACACATTATATTAGCTTATCGCATGATGTAATTGTGTGTAGGTCTACACTTCTGTATATTATACATCATACACTAGTTGCATATTGAAATTATTAATTTTAACTCCTGGTTCAATTATATACAGGTATATATATATATTTAAAATATGATTAGTTGTAGAATTTTATTCGTTCAATGTGAAGTATTTACGATGCAAAACATATTATTCATAAAAATATATAATTTATAATTGTTTAAAACACATTATGTTTATCTTTTTTCAATCAATCACATTCACCCGACTATAGTCGTTATTCCTCTCTCTCTAGCTGTAATCATTTTTCACTGATCGTTCATTAATAATTGTATAAATTTATAACTTTTCGATTAGTTTAGTTTAGGCCAATGTCAGTATTGTTTTAAGACAATTAGTGGACAAAAATGATCGACTAGAAATATTTTAAGTCACATTAGAGTCACACCTATATTGAATAATTATTTAACCCATAACTATAACTTATTTGTTGCAATATAATTTCCTAAGATTTTGTGCCAGTTGCATTTTAATACTTGTTTATGCACAGTGGCCTTTAAAATTAATGATAAGTAAGGAATTAATGTATTTATGCTATTTTATATATTTATATTTATAGTATATTTATATATTTAAAAAAATAACTTTTATTAAATTGAATTTCTCAAATAATTAATAAATAATATCATTTATTATCTTGTACGAACATTAAACTTATTTCACAGATACCAGGAGTTTATGTGTAGTGTGTAGGTTTACAAACACGAGCACTGATCTTGGACGATTGGCAGCATCGTCCGAATTACTTTTAACACGTATATTATATTTTATAGGCGATGGTGCAGCAATAATGTGCATGCGAACACTTTAAATTGCAATTTTTACATACGCGTTTTGGACGATCGATATTTTTATTATGAACTGTATCTACATGATATCGTAAATTATAAATACATTTTTTAATATCCATATTAATATTCGTTATTTATTTGGTATATTATGTTTAAAATTTACATACACTCTATATAGTGATTACTTGGAAAGTATTGAACTTCTGTTACTAATCACCTCTGTAGGACGGACACCTCTAAATAGTGGTTATTATTTTTGATCCTTTCGGTAACCGTTGTATGGAAGTTCTACTGTATATATAGTTAACAAAAATGTTTTAAAATAGTTGTCATCTTTTTTTTTATCTAGTTATTTATTGTTTTATCTTTATCTTTTACCTTTATCCAGATATTACTCATTTTTATTATCTTTTACCTATATCTTCGATACATTTTTACTGATTACCTTTTATCTTAATCTAGATAAATTTAAAGTTATCTGAGCCCAAGATTGGCTACTGCTACTACTGCTATTTTATTTGTCAGTTTTAAAAATTATTTTCAATTATTCAATTTATAAAACGATTTTTAGCATGGAAATAGTTCAAATATTTAAACTGTATTTAATGAAAATTTAACTGTAAGGTACGTAGTAGATTATAAAATCAAATTGTTTTATAAAATATTACCATCTGTAGATGTAAAATACAATATTAATAATAAAATGTCAATATGTGTACATCAAATTGGAAATTCACATTTGATCTTTGCCGCCCTATTAATTTTGTATTTTTACCAGTATTGAAATATATGTGGATATAATATATTCACATATATTTCAATATGGACAAAAAAAATATGTAACATAATATATTTATTTATATAATTATATTATATTTATATTTATATAATTATATATATATTTTCACTACTGTTCCCGCCTCTGCTTGAACGGTTCTTAAAAAAAATATTTTAAAGAATATTTAACTACCACTGCGTTACTTTTTTTTTCATTGTCTAGAGGTTTTTATTTATTTTAAATACCTATTAATATGTTTCAATAAAATGTTTAATTGTTATATTATGCAATATATTCTAACTTACCTTATGTTGAACATTTGGAAACATTTTCTATGGAAATAGGTTCTTGAAAAATCAGTAGAAAATAACACGCACAAAATATATCGTTCCACTACTAGTAACAAAACACACTGCATTTCAAAAAACAAAAAAGTATCGACTATATCGGTCGTTCGCATCAGTCGCGAATTCGTGATCGCTGCTCACTGGTAGGACATGATAGCGGACGGCGAGTGTGGCCAAGGCGAATTCGTTCTCATCAGCCGCGAATTTCGTGAGAAACAAAACGAGGGACCGTCAACGTTGCGAAAACTGATGGTTGTGAAAAGACGATCGCCCTCTCCCTGCCACTCACTCGGCTCCGTACGACACCTGTCAACGTCCGATCATCAAACGAGTCTTGTTCTTTCTCTTATGAACATTATCTTTTGAAAGTACAACACTGTATATATTTTATTAAACATAGGACCGGCTATGGGTGATTTGGGTGACTGCCCAGGGTATTAGCACAGAAGGAGCACCAAGCTGAAAATTATTTTTACATATCTTTTATGCGTATGCATTATCAATCTACTCAGTTTGAAATATTTACCATTCAATGTAGTCTCAATTGGAGTTGTTGTGTCATATTTGTACTCTGTAGCGAAACAGTTGGTTCTATAAAAATCTACTCCGTGTAATTAAATAATAATTATATACTTAGATAGTTGTAATAACCGATAAAAGATAATAATTATTTTAATAAGGTAATCACGACTGATATACTGGTGTACCTATGTTCTACAATATTTCGATGTAGACTAGTATATTAAAGTCTTCATGAATATTTCTATATAATATATCTTTTCTACAGAATATATTACAATTATCGATTACTTTATATAATATAAGTATTTACGTACTTACCAATTTATTAATAAATGCATAAAGATTTTTTATCATTACACATTAAACTCTTCTATATAAAATATAATATTATTTTTTATTTTCATAATATCAAAATATCTAACGATAAAATAGGAAATCAAAGCCACTTATTTTCTATAAGTTCTGCTGTATCCTCTTTCCTGTTCGAACTTTCAGGTAATAAATACTCTTAAAAAACAAACTGTGTAAAATCGTCAAAAATAAAATAAAATCACTTAAGTTACAAAAGTTATGAAATTAAAAAGTGGCTAAGTAATTTCATAAATTCATTAATACAGAAAAATGTTTAACTTTGAGTATTTAATGAAGTGTATTTATTTAGTACCTACAAATAATTTTACTTAACTTGGTGTGGCTACTAGAAGGATGTATTTAAATAGTTATATTGTTCTATATTTTAACTATTATAAAAATATGCAAAAGAATGCGACCATGTCGATATCGAGACTTAGTGAATTTGGTGTCTTAATTGTATAATCATAAATAATAGTAATCGCGTTAAGCTAAGTAAAATTATTTTCACTAAATACACTTAATTGAATAAAAACAGTTATTAATACTTTTATATTTATGAATTTATGAAATTATTTAGTCACTTCTTGATATCACAACTATTGTAATTTAAACGATTTTTTTTTTATTTAGTAATGTTTTTACACTGCATGTTTTTTATGAAATATCACAAGTTTTTTATTACAGTTCTGGATATAGTAAATTTATTTCAGGTGGCGATGAAATTTATTTGTTGTTCGGGGAAGGGAGGTACATTATTGTATAATTAAAGTTATTATTATTTCTGGAGAACGATTATTTACTCGTTTAGCTCCACGTGACTACTGGTTGTAATTTATTACATAATAAATCAATATTAAATTATACAAAGAATTGTAGAAGAACTAAATAAAATATAAAAATAGTGCTTTTCTATTACATTAATATTTTGTTTGACATGATTGAAAAACCTATTTCCAATATTTATTTGCTTTACTTTAAGAGTTTACATTACGAAAAAACTGATTTCGTAAATTGTTATAATACAATAATGAATAATTTCAATAAACAATTTGACTGTTTTTTTTTTTAAATTCATTATACAATTTGTCGCCCTAGGACAAGATCTCACATACCGTGATATAAGTTGGCTTGAGTATACTTTTGTATCTTAAAACACCAGTTAAAAAATAAGCAAAATTATTTAATAACCGCGTTTTTAACTCACGCTAGAAAATAAAGACAATTAGGACATATGTAGGTATTATAATTTATGCATAGAATAAAAAATATCAATATATTTTATTTTTATTTTGAATTTTTAATGAGACTTTTGTAATTGAGTAATATATCATGTGCATTAAATACGCAATGTGCTTTCACCTAGGTTCATCTAATACAATTTAAATATGTATGTAAATTATTTATATTATACTTTTTTATAATTCATTTCTGTTCACATTTATAGTATAATAATTTTTAAATAAATGTAAACATAAGTTTAAAATCAAAATACAATTATAACTAAATGATATAGTTTTACAATTCGATTTTAATAATTAGTAAATACGTTGAAAAATTCAATTTTAAATATAATTTATACAACTACGCTAACATATTTAATCTATGTGAAGATATTTTACAACGTTACAACTATTTATTTACTGATTAATCATTAACTAGACTCTATGTGCAAATATTGAAGGTGTTGGAGTAAGTATCGAATTAAAAAAAAAAAATCATAATTTATCTTCAATAACAATAAATAATACATTGATACGAGATGACAATATTTTTTTTATCTACATTACATTAATCAATAATCAATTTATTTGTATTATAAAATATATTTGTGCTGACTTCTTTGCACTTAAAATCTAAAAAGTGAATAAATTATATTATGAAATACACTTTTGGATTCATTTTTAATGTAATATTATTCTTGGTTTTTAATAGGAATTGTGGACGATTGATAATTCATTAATAATTAAAACTTAAGCAAAATAATATGATTATAACTAAGTAAACAATAATAAATTTATATAATAGTTAATGTACGAGTAAATAAAATAAACAAGTAGTATGTACAGGTGTATATGGGTGGATTTTATTAAAAAAATGTGTTAGGAATGATTATACTGTAATATTTATATTTTTTTATTTGACACTATATTCTATATTGTCATGTACTTATAAATTATTATTTTTTGAAATTTATTCTGATGGAATTATTTTTAACTAATTATCTATTTTTAGATCCCTGTACTAAAGTCCAAAGTCAACGATTTGTTGTTATTACATAGACAACAGGGAGGAACGGTAATTATTTAAATTATTTCGATGTTTCTCGGTACTTCAAAATAATTAAAATAATTAAGTTCCTCTCTGTTGTCTATATAATAATGCCAAATCGTTGACTTCGAGTTAGTGATCTAAAAATAGATAATTAATTAATTAATAATCATTCCGCCAGACTAAATTCCAGACAATAATTATTTATAATAGGTCGACGAACGCATGGATCGAATAAAATATTTAGTCCATGGACTAAGTGATATTATATTGACGTACGCAGACCTTGCGTAGATGAGCCCTGACTGTTCGCTACTGATTTATTACCAATAACTGCGTGAATAATAAAATCGATTAAAAAATCCCATTACTTAACATAAATATTTTTATAATTAACGAGTATCCAATATGTATTTATAGTATTATAGTATATGTTATAGTATTGATAGTCTGTTTTATAATAGCATTATTTTTTTTATTTTAAAATTATGATTTAGTAATTGTTTTTAAAAAATATGATCGCACAGACGACGACGACGATGACATCAGTTATTGAACATTCCGGTTATTTTAGAAACGTGTATTATTTTTTATTTTATTTGACTTTTTTTTTTTTTTGTTCGCCCACCGGCAGGACGGAGAGAATGCGTTTCATACATGTTACGTTTATAATTAATTATTTATCGGACCGGTATGAGATTTATGTAAATGAGTACACTGAGAAAAAAATAATCTCAACGTGGATTAAAAAACCAACGCTTTAAATAATGTTGCGCGCACGGGTCGCTCTTTGTGAGAAAATCAAACCGTTTTAGTGAATAATGACGGGAGGTGGTTCCGTTATTTCGAAAACGGAACTCCGTAGGCAGAGGTCAATGATGACAGCGGACGACGGATATGAGAAAAAAATAAAATGAAAAAAGTCACCGGTACAAATTTCGCTGTGAAATATAACAATACGATAACACGTACACGACAAAATTAAAATTGCGATTCACGGTGACGGTAAGTCTGCTCGTCATGCATTTCCGGCAGCCGCTAATCCCTACGCTAACCGACCGCGCTGTAAAAATGCAAGCGTGTCGTCGTCGTCCCTACGCGATCCTGTCACTTTAGACGGCCCCGTCGGCCGCGACCGCGAGGCCGGCCTTTTCGCGTACACCGTCATCGCTCGCGTACGTCTGCGGCGGCTGCTTCTTCTTATTCCCGCCATCGCGAGCGCGGTCACCGTCGTCACCGCCGCCGCCGTTGTCGTCGTTTTCGTCGTCGTCGCTGTCCGAGCACAGGTCTACTATATCCGTCGGCGGCACCGAGGCGGCGTTCAACTGCGCCCTGAGCCGCGGCAGGCTGGACGGCGGTGACGTGAAGTAATGGTGCTTGGCCAGTATCATGGACAGCACCTGCTTGCCGGCCTCGGCGTTAACATTGACGCGGGACAGCGATTCCACTTGCTCCTCGTAGCCCGCGGCCATGATCCCTTCAAACAGCCGTCGCAGATCCGCGTTGTTCCGGATCTCCGTGCACACCGGGTCCTCGTCCGGGTCGCGGTCTCCGTTGAACAGCACGCGGCCCAGCTGCTGCAACGTGGCCCGTTCGCGCACCGCGAACCCGATGTGCTGGTTCAGAAGGTCCACGCGTCGGTTGTGGTCCTGCACAAGGCCCTTCAGACAGTTCTCGATCGTGAACCGATTCCTCGGCACCAGTTTGTTCAGCCAGTTGCTCAGCGCCTCGGGCGTCTAAACAGAACATCGCAACCGCGTTTACTGTACCATCGATCGTTAAAAACTTACGGGTGCTAAGATAATAATTGGGGTTCGGGACTTGTATTTGCACATTTTTTAACAATGACTGTATAAATAATCTGAGCGAAACATAAATCTGTTTTACGACATGACGGACAAAAATACAAACATTTTAATTGAACATTTATGGATGTTTTCCCGATCTTTTTTTTTAAAAAAAAATACGTATTAGACAGATTTTTGAAATTTAATTGTTATTCAAAGCATTTTTACTAATTTTTAACTTTTATGTAAAGTCAATTTATGCTAAAGGTTAACTCATTTCTTTTTACTATCATTAGACAGTTAACACTAGAAATCGTCTCTAAGGTTTACCTGAAATATTAGAATTAAATTACTTGGTATATTTTAATTATGCGCCGATAACGTCTGTATACGTCGAATGTTCGTTTTCAATTTATAAATATATGCTGACCAACGATCGCCATGCATTTAAATTTAAAAAAAATTCAAAAATTGAAAATTGTACAGTTCAAATTTGCGTACCAATATACAATTACATTTCCATTTTTTGCTAAAACATTTTTCATTGTAAGAGAAGAAGACGAAGAAAATGAATTCGATCATTCAAATTTTAGACCTCTTATAGAGTTATTGTTGTCAAAAAATTACTAAATAAAATGCTGTTTACATTTAAAATGTTATGAATCAAATTAAATACTAAATTTTTAATTGCTATTATAAAAAAAAATTCAGATGCATATTTTGCGGTTATTTCTAGTGCCTATTTCCTACAATTTGCATGCAATAAGTCCCGAACCCTAATAATAGTATATATATAAACATAATACGCGCTTATTGTATATAGATCAGTGATTTATATTCTAAAATAAATTTAGATGAATCTTTAATTATATGAAAAAATTATGCTTTTTAGTAGTATATTTATCAATAATGTTCTTATTACCAGTGAAAATAAACTATCGGTTTATTTACTAAGACAAATAATATGTTAAAATAAAAAAACAATTAAGTTGTTTTATCAAAGACTTAATTTAGTAGGTTATGACGAACATTTGGCTTATTATAAAGTTAAATGAGAACAATATGTTTTAAAAAATATAAATAAATTTAATGAACCTCCAATTCATTTATACAATTATCTTAATTATATTCATTATTCAAACTTTATAAGATTAAAATAATTTTAAATTTGTAGTTTCTAAAATTGTTTTTATTTTATATTAATTATTCATCATACCCCTATCTATTAGCTTTATTTGTATAGATAATTTTTTTCTTACTAAATTGTAATTATGTATCAGATATAAAAATGTGTTTTATTTTATTATTTTCAATGCTATGTTTATTTTGTTATTAATTAATTGTAAATACTTTAATAATTATTTTTCATGCAAATGTTTGTTTTAATCATATATTTCGAGATGACCTTTATATTGTTTTATTTAATTATTTGTACTGTAGGTTAAATATCTCAAAGTTCTTCTAAAGCTTTATATTATTGATTTGATATAAAAGCTAGTGTTAGTTTTTATGCCGCATGCTTATTTCATTATTTTAAGAACAAAATTTAAGTTTAGTCTAATAGTTTGAATAAAATATTTGCATTAAATTGAAAGACTTTTCACATCGATTTAAAGAAAATCAAATTACTGAATAAATACAGTCATTCGTCAATTTTAGACAAAATTATCTGATTTTATAAGAAGTTATGGTGTTAAAAATAACAATATTTTACTTATAATAAGTATTCATTTTACTTAAATCATAGATGAAATATTATTGATTTAAGTAAAAAAATTTAAATAATAAATTTCATTGTATTTGGCATAATATTAATTAAGATATACTTCTTTGTTTTAATTAAAAAAAATATTCACATTTTTATGAGAACATTTCATAGGCTCAAAGTCATGCCCACTTTCCATCAAATATATTATTATTTTTCTTTATATATAAGATATTTTTTTCCGAGTGTACGTCTCACTGAATCGCTTTGTAGTGTATCCGTTCAGGTAGTTCGACGGCCCATGACAATTATTTCAGCAATTAGACGACGATGTATCCGATCGTTAATAGCACGGACGCTAAACATTATTTAATCGCATGTCTACATTGTTTTCGTTTCAATGGTGACATATCATATAGGTACTAGGAATGTTCGGTTGTATTTTCAAATATAAAATTTTTTCAAGAATATCTACACGTAGGCGTGGGCAGACCTATATTTCAGGGGATTCCTACAATACATTTGGGCCTAGTATTAACATAAAGTATAGATATACGAGTATATAACCAATTAAAATGTATAAATTATTAAACAAACATCACTTTAATTTTTTATTTAATATTGTCGTATATTATTCCCAATGATTATGTTTTTCTTGAATCTCGTATATTTTTTCCGCTACCTTCAATTATTTATATGGTTCGTACTTTTGTAGTCAATCATAGTTGTTAAATGATTAAAATAAATGTTTGCATGAAAATTTAGAAATTTAGTTGAATTTTTTTCCCATTACGAAACATTGTTTATTTTTATACCAAATATTTTAAAATAAATAACAATTAATTTGAGCAATATCAGTTAAAAAACAGTTCCATTAATTTTAGACTTAAATTGCAGGGCTTCATTTATAGTACTTCGAGGAGTGCTCGGGTACACTCGACACGCCCTGTGCACACGCTTATAATACCAAACCGTTTCGCCTGAGAGTTGGACATTTGTTTTTATAAAATTTTGGCACGTTTACCGCCGGTATGAAATCGTGACACGAGATTCGGTAAGTATTCAGTAGACAAGAAAGATGCGTAGACGTATAAAATAAGATTATTGATATTGATGTTAAGTAGTGTAATTTAATCGCGTACAATCCAGTTTAATGAAATTTAGTGGTAATAACTCTCAGATCACAATACCAAAATCGTTAATTTTAGTTTTTAAGAAAAACCAATATCGATATAAAAAATAAACCTTAAAATATGCAAATATGCATTTTTTCAAAAATAAAAAAATAAAAGTGACCAATTCGATGAAACGTATGCATAGGCGAATCTACAGGGTGTGCCTGGTGTGCCAGGGCACACCCTGCGACTCGTATAAATCTGTGTAGGGCCCATAATACTCATTTCAGTTATAACGGTATTGAGTCTATACATTAAACATTAAACAATTTATATTTTAATTTTAATACATTTTTATAAAATGGACCTATAAAAAATAGTTGTTAATTACTACCAGTTAAATACTATATTTAATACAATTCTTTGTTATTAATTATAATAAAATCAAGATGTTATATTAAACTTCCAAGTATTTTAAACATAATTCATTAACAATTTAATTGTTGGTTGTTAGTATATTCAAAAAATAATAATTGAGTAACATATATTGAACTTTGCAATATTTGTAGTTTATTAAATTGAATAATTTTAAAACATAACATGTGTATTTTACAGCATGAAAAATAGCGTCTAAAATTGGTAATAAAAATTAATCTTTATAATATTTATTATTATTAATATTGTTATTTCAAATGGGAAACATATTTAAACGTGTGATAACTGAGAGGTATTTTGAACTACTGAGGGCCTTTTTGAGATAATTCCTAGATTCGCCTATGTGTGTAAGTGAATTTGTGCATTTGTGTGCCTGTACGTGGGCACGTGCTTGTGCGTGTGTGTGAAACAGGAATGATTATACGAAAAGAAATCGGGAAAATCATTTATGGTGTTATCGTCTTCAATAAAGTGGTACGTTTAAATACAATGTAGAAATACAAAGAGTGATTTTTATTATAGTTGATCATATCGATGTTTTTTGTTGAAAAATCATACGTGAGATACAAACCACTTTTGGAGGTACATCTCCTAGATAGTCGTTGAAAATCTAAAAATATATTACATTAAAAATTGATATATTATTTCATAAACATGACCTTCATTACTGTAAATCTCACGTTTTCCTATAATTTCAATATTTTTACGATTTTTGTGCAGCAAAATAAAAAGTGATTGAAAAAAGTAGCCTAGATCACATTTTTCGAATACCTCTACATGCCTGTGAAAATGTCGTTAAAATAGATTTTTCTGTTTCGAAGATTAGTCCTTAAAAACAGACAGATACCGGAGCATTTAAATTTTTCTATTTACTTGAACATAAATAAGTTCTTATAAAAAAAATTGTTTTCCAAGATAAATCTGTATAAATACTTATTAAATATTTATGGTCAACACGTTTCAATAAAGCAATATTAGTGATAGTTGAACGTAAAACACAGTTATCTACTGTGGTAATAAATCTAACAACAAAATATTTTCAATATTTAAACCGTCTGATCGTCATTAATTGTTAGATTATTGAAAATACATTTCTTTGGATAAAATACAAAGGGAGAAAAAAAAAATACGAAATAAACTTAATACTAACAAAAAATATCGTTAACATACCATGTCGTTTATAAATTTTAGTAGAGCCTCCGCTTCAACTATCATGGGCGCAGAAATCGAAAAAGTATAAGACGCGTGAACGATTTAAAAAACTAAAAACAAAACAATAAAAAAACAAAAACCGTTTAATAGAAAAATAATATTTATACGATGCACTATGTTCATTAATCGAATGGAATCAATGCGTGTGAAGCCGGGTCGAGCGTGTTCAGTTTAGTAGTCGTCGCATATGATAACAGAAACGAACTGCACGTTGTAACACGGCGGCATTAAATGCGGTGATAGTAACGCTACGCACGTGACCAAGAACAACTGTAAATATCTGGTGGGTAAGCGGAGCGCAGGGAAATCGGAACGGTACTAGGCGTTGTTGGTACTATGTCGCGAGCGAGCGCCGACTGCATTCTAGTTCGAATGCAGATTTTATTAGGGTTCGATTTTAACGACGAGCGCCATGTTGGTGTCACGATGGGTGGAGCTTAGGCCGTGTAAATTGCAGTTATAACTATAATTTTATGGAATCTCGTTCTAAAAAAGGCGACAAACACACGCGCACACGCATGCTGTTTGCGTCACATCTTAAGACAATACAACATATACATGATTGGAATTTTAACATTTAAAATAAAAACTTTGCGCAACATTGAATATATATGTTTGATTTCGCACGTTGAAACATATATGAAGAATTTATTAACATTCGAAAACAAATATTTGAAAATCGATGACCATTTAAAATATTATAAATGTTCAATATTTAATTCTTTGTTTGAAAGTGTAAAAAACCAACGGATGTCGAAAGTTCATCAAGTATTTTAATTTTTTTTTTTAAATATTTATTAAATACTCAACGTAGGTCGTTCCGACCGTTATTTATTCTATTGTTCGGCGGCTACTTGTATCAACAACATCATTATCATCATCGAGGACAACGGCTTTAATTTTATGTTGAACGCATGGTGTATGTAAATCCCCTTACAGGCATAAATGCGATACGATGTCAGTTTTGTCGGCCTATTCTGTTCCAGACGTATACAAACAATATTTAAACGCCGTTGTATTTGTACACCGGCGAGTGTAGAGTAATTGTTATAGCTCACGGGCGCATAGCGGCCAAAACGTTTTCACAGGGTAGTGGCATTACGACCTGCAGTCTGAAGTACCTATAATTCGGAATATATAAGTGTGTACAAACATCCTGAAAATCGTTTTCGAGACACGGCGCGAGGGCACAGTGTTTGTAGTTCACCGCCTCAGTCCTCTCAGGACGGGATACCGTGTGTGCGTCGGACAGATTATCGGGATCGTACTTTGAACTTTGTGCATTTTCACCAGCCCGTGGGCGGTAGGCTTTAGAACGATTTTCGCAGCTTAAGTGGTGAACAAATACATTTTCACGTTTAAAATAATCACACGCGTGTTACTCGCAACACAAACGTGTTCGAATGCATTCGCATTTTCGTGTAAAATACCCGAAAATACGTCTCGAACCGTTCTCATAATTCATTGTTTATTTTTGTTTTTTTTTCAGTAATAAAAAATTGCTCTCTACGCAGAACAAAAAAAATACTTCGGCAATGGTTTTCTTTTACGATCGACAGCTATGTATCAATGCGGAATTTTGGATTGTAGATGATGTATAGATACAATTAGAATGCGCTGGAAGTGATTCAAATCAAACTTTTAGTTTTAAAACAACACTATTTATTCAATCGGAATAAATACGAGCAAAAGATATTTGTTGTTCGGCAAAATTCTACTCAGTTTATTTTTGGCTTAGGGAAGTATTTTATTTAATTTTCATCCCGATGAGATGTTGCACGCATCTTTTATTGCCTAAAACAAGGTTGAGATGATTATATTATATTTAATAATTTATTTTGTATTGTGTTTTAGTTTGTATTTGACATTTAAGTGTTAAAAGTTTAAATTACAAAAAATGTGTTAATTTCACTAAACAAGGAACGAGCGACTACAACAAAAAATACAAGTATATTTAATATTAATATTAAATCGAACAAATAAATAACCGGCTTTTTCCGTTATTTTTTTACAGGATATACGAATTTAAAAACCGAAATAATGTAAAGATTAACATTTAAAAAGTGACATTGTGATAGGTTATGGCTGTTATAACTATACCGTCATTAATAGGACCGCTACTTTCTCATACGCATCTCTTAATAAAAATGAGAAAACAGGTCGTTGTTTGGACTTGAAAGAATGGAAACTGGTTTCCGACATAGCCACGCGCAGGTATACACTAAAGAAGATCTAATCTAATAAATGCCATGCTTAGATTTTTTTCGTTGTTATCTGTGGACCAGGAGGGGCATCTATGTTTTCATATTATTGAACCCAGAGTTTACAATAATAGCTTTTTGAAAAAGTAAACATATTTTGAAATGATAATAAACAATATTGACAGTAGTAGGATGTATATTAGCTATCCCGAAACACTTAGTTCTCACTAGTTATACACGTCATAATGGTATACGTGGCAAAGTACAGATCTAAAGTATACATTAGTATTCTATTCAGTATTCAATTTTAAATAATAACTAGTGTAGGCATAAATATATATATTATTCAGTATCAAATAGGGTCAAGGGGTGAAGAGCACTGCATTATGCGGAACATGCATATTAATATAATAATACACCTGCAGGCCACTATACGTACTATACGTACTACGTCATTCATATCGACTCTCTACAGACTCACACGCACACACGTACATATTTATATATTAAATGAAGAGCGCCGAACAAGAGTTAGAAGTTAATAGAAATTAAAGTTTGATAATAATTCTAAAACAAGAATCTTATTAATATGGTCTTTTGTTGTGGATTAAATTATAATTCATTATCCTTTTCATGTATTCGTGTTCATAATCGATTTTTTCCTATATTAATTATTAAGTTATTTTTAATTCTCATTTTTTACTAGCTCCGTGTTAAAGCAAAAGAAGTTTAATAAATTTGAATATGACACGTAGTCGTAATATGATACACACGTATAAACACTTTTCGATAAGTAGAATTTAATAGTTAAATAAATTAAAAAATAGTTTATGTATCGAAGTAAATAAACAAACAAACAAATGCCCAACCTGAAGTATTATTATATTTGTAAAATACGATCGATATCGAATCAAAAATTCATCATATATATCGTATACAAGTTAATAAAATTTTGATTGAATATGAAAAAATAAAATGTATTTATTTTTATTTATTAATATATTAATTTACGAGTGTTTACAGTTTATTTATTTGCAATGTTTATTTTATTTTTAATTATTTTATTAGAAGAATTTGTTAACATAAACTTTCGATCCTACATTAAATATATTATATAAGTCGATTCCACTTAGGCGTCATGATGGGATCTCAGAAAATCAATTAAAAACACATTCACTTGAAGTACACTTTAGAGTCTAGACATTTTATACACTCAAATACTTCACGATATCACGTATGTATATAATCGGGTTTCAGTATAACCAATGGTTCTATAGGCATATATCTTATACGTATGCTATGTAAATGTGCAGCGAGTTTTACGACATTATTATACTCTAAACGGGTAATATGATAGCTGAGTTAGTATTCTCAACGTTTATACAGGTTTTTTTTGTCACATAAGTATTTAATTTGATAATTTATTTTATTTCACAGATACACCATTAGAAGCGACCGCTAATCAGGAGGCAGAGGTTATAACGACGGGACTACACTAAATAAAGGCAAGGCGGTATTATTAATAATTTGTAGCGCGGTAAATGACTAGTTTTTTTTTTTTTTTATATTAACGAATACAAAAATCAAATTAAGACGAACGAAACTATTTTAGTATTGGGTTTTGGCGTAAATAATGATAATATTACTATGCAGGGCATTCGGAGCGCAGAACACAAGCGCATTAATTCTTACTAGATCTTAGCTGTGAACATTGGCATTGTTGATACGAATTACGTAATGTTAACCGCAGTGTTTTTCGAATGATTTATATATTTTTATTCCTCGTCCGTTCGAAAAGTCTTTAAGGTCATGTGTTATATTTTTTCGTCCTGCCGTTTCGACTGTCTGGCGTGTGCGCACCATTTGCCGACGTTGCATTATAACGTCACAACCCCATCGGGGAACGTGCACACCACGGGTCGGCGATGGGATCCGCGCAGCAAAAAAGGGACTGTCACAAAATCACGACTACTATTAAACAGAATGCAGCTGCAACTACTCTGCATCCCCTCGTAATAATACATTTCGGTCAAACAGTTTATGTATCTCTCTTCAGTGTCACCTACATAAGCTTTCCCTTTGACCACCAGATTTTCAGATATTGCATGCACTCGACGTCAGGTTGATCGTGCACGGACGCATATGACCCTGTGGGGCTTATGGAACTCCCTCCCTCTCCTATGATGCAAATGCTTCGGCCACCCGATGGCAACGGTCCACCAGTGTTCAACAGGTTTTCCCCTTCACTATTATTATTATTATTATTCACGGCACTGCACGTGTCGTTCTGGTCGTTCGGAATTTAATTTACTGTACGTGCGCTCGTGTGTATAGCTTGTATTCCGTGTAGTGCAGCGGTTCTCAAATTGTGCTCCACGGAGCCCTAGGGCTTCGCGTGAGAAGTCAAGGAGCTCCGCAGCTCCGTAGGCATATCTGAATTAGTTAAATTCAATAAATAATTATATTCTTTAGTTATTGAGAAAAAAACACTGGTGCGATTACTTGAATTGTGCAATGCATTGTACGATCATTTTCACCGAACATTTATTAAGTTTAAAATTAGATTTACAAATGAAATTTGGTTATTTTTATTTCATTACTTGAATGATATTTTCACAGAATTAAATTAAATACACTTATCATTACAAGGAAAAATGACCACAGTTTTTATACGTATTATTTTTATTACGAGCTTTTTATAAAAAAAAATTCAATTTTGGGCTGTGTTTTTTTCGACACAAATTTTTTAGTTTTGCCCTGTTAAAGAAATATTTAAAATCGATCAACTATAATAATAGTGAAATTGATGAAATATTATTATATCATTTTTTGCGCACCTATTATTGTTGTCTCAAATATATATTTCTGTTTTTGTAGCTCCAAAAAATTATTTATAAATACAAGGGTTCCGTGAACAAAAAATTTTGAGAACCATTGATGTTTGTATAAAACGTACGTAGTATATATGACTGTTACAGACTCGAGAACATATTTTGCAGAAACACGTCGTACCCATAACGAGATTAAAGATCCATATTTCCCTGGAAGGTTTAATTTCTCTTGTTGAATTCGACTGGCATTTCAATTATAAATCCGATGCGATGTTGTTAGACATGTTGACTTGATCACTAACTGAAGGAAATCCTAATTTAATTTAATTATCGTTGGTGTATTACTATAATATAATTCGTATCCAAACGCAATTACACCAACCGACTGTGGTACGTATTATAGAAACACAATGGCACTGATTGATCGATGCTTTGCAAATTGTCTTAAAAATGTTTTTCTTTTATAAACCTCATTAAATGTATCATTAGGTATTATTTAAAACTAAAAGAAATAAATATTTGGTTTTATTTTTTTAATAATTTGTAAACGTGATGATAAAAAACACGTTTAATCATTTTCACTTAATTATACACATTAGAAATGTTATAACGAAAAATTACTTGTACAATTTGTATATACATTTTTTATAATAGTTGACAATTAAGTGTTTTTACATCGAAACATTAAATAATATGTAAAAGTTATGCTAAGAATACTTTTTAAACGTTTTTTCTAAAATTCTTCGTATATTAGAGGTACTATGAAGTAAGATTAAATGGCATGAACGCAAAGGAAAATTAAAGGAATGAAAAATATAAGTTATATATTTATTTAATATAATTAAATTTATTGATTCGATTAATGTTATATATTTTAAAATTGAGTTGTGTAGGTAATGCATATGCTTGCCATTTATATTAGATACATACACTGATGCACACTCACATATATAAATATATATATATATATATGCTTTTATATGCTTAACGTACACAAATACACATACACACACACACACACACACACACACACACACACACACACACACACACACACACACACACACACACACACACACACACACACACACACTCACACGCACACACACACACACACACACACACACACACACACACTCACACGCACACACACACACACACATTCATACATATACGCACACAACAAATGTCACACGCATTCTTATGTAAAATCGGTGTGATATTATGTAATAATTTATAATGTTGGGAGATCTAATACATTTGCTGATAAAAGCGCAGTATAATTTGTAATAATATTTAAACAAAATGTTAAAAACCTTGTAAATATTGATTTCCAAGCTCTCCGACTGCAAGTCTTATGTCGTATTTATCTGTATTAGTATGAATATATTAATAAATTAAAATATAGAAAAATATTCTGAGCGTTATAAACATAAATGTATAATATAGGCATTGAATATATTTCTTTTTTGGAGATTAGAAAGAAAAAAGTATATTCATCATTGTTGACGATTCAATACTTGGGAAAATATCATTTGAGATTTTTTTTTGCTGTACATTAACCTTAAAACTTTTGATGATCTAAATGTTATACTAATTTCAATTTTTGTTGTTACACCCGCAAAAACACTATTAATGTCATATGAATACATTAAACGCATAATTTAAAACAAAGAATTTACATAATCGAATATTTTATTGAAATATATTTTTATACTACAAATCTGATGTACAAACAGTACGAAGAATGGTAACAAATAACGAAGACTTTTGATAACCTTCAACAAAAATGTAATTAAAAAATACATTGTAATCATTATAAACACATTGTCTTAAACAGTAGTTAACGATAATCATTTATTTTATTTCTTATATAGACTATTCAAGGTTATTAGAGAAACCCGAGAAATTATTAAGAATTTATAAGACGCTGAAAATACAAAACACAAATGAAGCTGAATTTCGTCGGTGCCGTATATTTCAAACAAGACATATTATATTAAAACTGACAATTTTTATTTTTAGTTTTGAATAGTAAAATATTTAATGTCTTGGTGCACACTAGATCGCATTTAACTTAGACTTAATAACTTAATTAACTTAATTGACAGTTGAAACGTAAATAAAGAATACAATTGATGGACTATTGTCAATTGAACCCGATTGTCACTGGGTACCTATTGTACTCTTTTATAATTAATATCGCATGCTACTGACTGGATAATACAGTGTTATATCCACACAATTATAATCACATAATCTTGGTAGCTATATTTTTTCGGTCACACCAAGACCTGACGAATAATTTTAGGCTGATACATTGGAAACAAAAGAAAAAGCAACAAAAAACAAACTGAGAAATATTGTTGTAAGATTTGAGTATAAACATATTGTTATACAATGGGTCACATTATCTTAGATTACCATGTACATGCGAAGAATAACAAAGAAATGGTCTAAAAAAATACACGACGAAACTAACATAACATAAAAAAAAAAAAAAACATGTTCCGTAGATGATTGGTATTTATATTTCGGTGAAATATGTAAAATTATGTCGTTTACTAGAACCAGTAAAATAACATCGATATACGATTCTGCGCATACGTTATGTTCTACATCAATATTTGGATGATAAGACCGTATTTTTATTTTTTTTTTCGACGCACACGACATTACAAGTATTATAATTCGTACGTGTGAATCGAAAATACGACACTTGCGCCAAATTTTCTTTGGATTTCTTCGGAAACAACGATAACCACGTCCGCGAAACGTCTACAGTGCTGTACACGGTGATACACCTGTGAGTATTAACGAGAAATGTGTTATAACAATGGCTGGACCGGCGAGGCTGTGTTCCTTCCCCGGAACCGTCCTCCCGTCGCTGACCCGTACACGCGTGCACGTAACAATATTACGTACAGCGAGTTCGATATAATATCACATATTGTAATGTGCTCGCGCCGAGATGCCACGGGTGTACAGCTGTTCGACGAAGGAAAACCGCCCGCAGCGCATTGTGCGCTACATACGGAGGGGGCCATTCGCTTGATTTTTCAGAACACATTTTCACAATATAGCAATAATTCATCGAAGACGCACATGCTTCACTGTACCGTCCACATTAGATCTTGCCGAACGATTCAGCTGCCCCGGAGTCTTTGTACTCATACGGCTAAATGTGTACGCATTATTGCTGTACAATACGGTCTTAATGCTGCAGCTACGACGCCGACGTGACAGTCGCTATTATTTAATACATACTGCTCTAACCGAATAATATCTATACAGGGACTCGCGCACGCGACGCACGTGCAATTGTCGATGAACTATATTTTACTTGTGTCCACGGCTTATCCCGTGTACTTCGAATACATCGCGATGTCATTACTTCCGGACCGATTTTCAACGTTGCACAAGTTTGTGTGCCGACTGGTTTTTTATCGTATGCGTTTCGATAGTTTTCGTCGATTAAAACGTTTTCGTTTCACGGGAATGTTTTACACTTTTATTTATTCATCGTAACAAATAAAATCGTACAATGAATACGAAGTACAAATTTCAAGTGCTATCGAAAACATGCATTTTTTACATTGCATAAACAATTGTTTTATGTCTCAGCCCTATTGATTGTATTATAATTTCATAGTATAATAAACTGCTATGTTATTATTAGAATTTATTACATATTAACCATTCAATGATAGTTTTAACATAATGTTTGATATTTCATAAACGTTTACCTATATTCTATTAAATGCTTTAAAACTTAATGTGTATAAAATGCGAAATATAGTTGTCTAATTTTCAATGATATACGGTATTGTTTTAAAAGCATAAAATTACTTTTCTATCTCAGGAAGTCATAACCTCCGTAGTTTAAAGGTCTTATAATTGATTAATGTTAAAATGATAAATCCAACTTCAACACAACTCAATTATTAAAATTAGACAAAAAAAATCTTAGAAACAAACATTTCTGATTATTGACCTGCAATGTACAAAATTGTACAACTAGTCGATAATATAATATTTTGGTTATTACTTATTATTATTAATATGCAGTATATTTTCAAACACTACACCTATTAAATTTTAATAATTATTTATCAGAGCAATTCGCTAATAAGCCTTTAAACAATGACAGCCAAACTCGGATTAAGGAGAGGGAAACGGGCATGCTGATTATGTAATTCTAATGATTTATTAAATATTAATTTAGAAAAAAGTTACCAAATTAATGTAATGCTTATCATTTTTGAATTTTAAACGAGCTGTATATGTTTTTCAAACTGGTTATTAGTAACTTTTTAAAATACCAACGATATTTTAAATCAAGGTCAAATTCATTAAGATGTGATTTTAATTTTATTTTTAAACTGGATTTTCAGTTGTATTATTAATAATCAGATTACGTTCGCAGTTAATGGAGAATAAATTACTATTACATTTTAAATTAAAGAATTTCTTCTATAACTCATAATTAAAAAAAAGTTGGATTTGTAAGTGCGAGGCCCTTGCACCCTAAGAGCTATCTTGATCATTATTATTGTAAATAATGTGTGCTACGTAAATATTTTATACTTTGATTGTTTTAATTCTGTTTTAGTAAAAACATTGAAATACTCATGTACTATTATAGGTACATATATTTTATGTTTAGCCGGTTGTAGGTATTAATTAATTCGTGAATAATTTAATTAAATGATAAAATGTATTACATCGCAGTAATAATGAGTGAGCGGTATTCACAAATATTTTTATTTTAAGTAAAGAATTGAGTTTTAATATTTTTAAATAAGCACTTTTTTAGAATTTACTATCAGTCCAGGCTAGTTAGAAATTGCAGTGAACAAGCAATAAAAAACCTTCAAAAGTTGAAAGTCGGAAAATTATATTTGTTCAAAGAATAACGCTGGTATAGAATTTATGGGCAAGGGTAAAATCAACCTTTTTTCTTCTAGGCTGGAACCCATTATGCGTAGAATAATAAATTTTACTTCTTGAAGTATCTCACAAAGTCATAATAACATAAAAAACGAACCCATATGGGCTTACCTAGATTGAACATTGCTCGATAATTCCTGTATAAAATGTTAATTTAACATTTACTTTTTATTTTTTCTCTAAGATTCCTAAAGATTTATACGCTCTACGCGTCAAATATATTTAAGATAGGAGTGTCCGTTTCCATGACCATTATAATTACTTAACGGAGATCGAGTAAAATTCCCCCTCCTCATGACGAGCACATTTAGGATTTCAGTATTATAGTTTTTCGTGTTCAGAATATTTAAAATCAAAATAATCTAATGTAGGTAGACAGTCGACGAATTATTTTTGAAATATGATCAACAATATACGGTAAATGCATTGTACATCGTATTAGTAAAATATAATAGGTTCAAAGTTAAATAATATCAAATAAAATTTTTGTCGTTGAATATTCACAGTTATAAGCTGCAGTTTAAGTAACAATTTTATGTAAAAGTATTCCTTAATACGGATTTAAAATAATGCGAAAAAAAACTGTTGTTAAATGAATATAAATATAACAATTTATTTCATTGTAATTGGAATGATATATTATAAATTGACAATATGGATAATATTTTTAAATTTATAAGTGAAAAATAATTAATATAAATTTAGGTAAAACACTTATTTAGTTTAAAATGAATGCGTGAAACTTTTCCACAGATAAAACAACTAACAATCACAATAATTATTTTTTATGTTATGAGACAGTTGATATGAATAAATAAAAATCAGTCAAAAGAACCGGAATCAACAATATTGTAATGCATCGAATAACTATTATAAATTAGCAAATGTTAAATCGTAAATGTGAGTTTAAAAATTGGTATATAATCATTTATTTCTAAAATAAAAATGTCATAGGCCACAACTATACTAAATTACTCATATATATATCATAATATATATATTTCCATTGAAATCTATTGAACTCCAAACAATTTTTTCACTGTAAATAATTATATTTCTACATTATACCATTACATAAACTATAAATTTCTATTTTTAAAACCAGAAGTTACATTTTACGTAATGCATAGTAAAATATTTAAACATCCACTATTTTAATGCTAAGATTGTATCTTAAGTAACATATACTTAAGGTTGATCGACGAATGCATTTTTAAAATTTTATAATTATGAGAAATATAAAGCGAATAATTTGTATTTATATACCATGTAATTTTAATTACTTTGTAAAACATAGCAAGTTTTATATTTGATATCGAAAACGAATATGTTTTTGATACTCGTATTCGAGTTCACCGGAATTGTAACGCCTTAGTATATGTTTATATTGCAAATAAAATGTTTCGTCGAAAAAATAGAGAAGTAAAACATAATTTATAAAATTATGTGAGTATAATCATATTGAGTTTAATAGGTTCAATATTTTTTAATTTGTGTAAAATCTAGTAGATAACTGTACGTTTCATTTATTAATATAACTTAATACACATGGTTCATTCTTATTTTAATTATTTTCGTTTGAATAATTATCTATAGTCTTGTGATAAAATCAAAACATTTTATAGATCTAATTAAATCATATGACTACGAACCTAATGTAAAATGGATTAAATGTAAAATGGATCTGTCATGTTAGATAACTCACTGCATTAAAATCTCTTGTACGGAGAACTTATAACACATCGGGGTCACACGATTGCAGTTCACACACATGTGTAACATTCGATATGTTTATATATGAACAAAATAAAATATATTCTACGGATATTACTAATACGGTGTGTGGTTAATTTATTACTGTGACCACGGTACCATTAAGTAATACATTATATGAACAATATTATATCTAGCTTCGTGAAAAAAATGTTTTTTAAACCTAATAAAATATTTATGAAAACATTTTAAAATAGTTTTTTCAATGTTGTTTAGCTCTATATTTTTAACAGATATTAATTACTATTTCTCGCACTATTTTCTTAGGTTTATACTTACGATAAGAGTTTTCCGGTAATTTATAATTCGAGCAAAACAATTTTAGATAAAAGAAAAATTATCATAGATAATATGGGTAATTTAATTGTTTAAACATTCAGTGAAATCAAATTTATAACAGAAACTTTCCAAAGCATTAGCCGATTGTAATTCGTTATCATTATGATTTCGAGATTGAGAAAATAATACATTTTATTTATATTTAATATTGTGAATAACGGGACGGAAATGTTAAATCAGCCTACATTCACACAATAGGCAACCAAACAAGCACCACTCCTATAATATGTATGTACTCAACATTAATAATTTGAACATTTTGCATTTTTATATTGAGACATAAGTTATTCATTATTATTTGAGTTTAAATACCTACACATGGTAATTTACTAAGATAATGTCAAATAATTTTTTATTACTACATTTTTTAATTATAATTGAAATCTTTTGTTTTTATATTACAAAAATTAATATTAATTGATTTATATGTATATTGGTGATATTTTAATTGTATTTTATTAATTATCATAGGCTTTTGGAAATTAATTTTTTTTTAAATAAGAAACTATTATATTTTTTCAATTTTAAATACATTGTATTCAATAATTAAAAGTCTGACGTTTTTGTTCTTATAGGACGTAAATGTTTACTTAATTAATTTATTAATTTTAATAGACGTAAGATAAAATTTGACTGTCTGAAAATATAATATGTATACCATTACTAGCAAAATCAAACGGTTTTTATTTAATTAAAAAATAATAACATCTGTATATATTCCATTGATGGTTAATTATTAGATTATGAAATATCAAATACTTATTTGCTAACTAATAATAATTAATAAAAATATAAACATAGAAACATTTAGTAGAAAATGTAATGATTCATTATTCATATAATTATAATTATACTATTATATTTATCTGAATACAAGGCTATTATTATTAGATTAATAGATATTGATTCTAAAAAAACTTATTACGACATTTACTAGAAATAATAAATATAATTAAGTGAAGTGAAAAATAATCTATTGCTCATATTTGGTACTTCCACGAGTATACATATTATACGTATTTTAAATTATTATTTTCTTTGTAATATAGTTTTTGCACATTATTGTTCCAAATCAAAATACATAATGTGTCACGCATACATTTAGAAAGAAGACAATACAATTTATTTAATTAACGTTGTACTCGATTACATGCGTTTATGATTTTACTATAAATGTAAAATATTATAAAATATGGTAGAGTTATTTGATTTAGATACTCGTAATTTTAAAAATATGAACGTATTCATTTTTATACATCACTGAACTATTATTGACATTATCTTTATCTTATTTAAACCTGACAAATTATAATAAAATAATACTAAACTGATAATTTAAGCATTCAATTTTGTTCTGTAGAATAGTTCTTTTTTTAATTGTTTAGATACCTCGAATGGCCAATTTATCATCAAACAAAATGTCCTTATTATGATATGTGCTGAGTACCAAACATCAAACGGTAAACAGTACTATTTTTCTAACAACCATAATATATTTTATGTACACACACTACTCGTTTTTCTAATACTTAAACACATATACATATTACATAATAATAAACAAATATAGACCTATCGCATTTCGCGGACGTAATGCGAAAGCAGTCCCCGCGGCGTCGTCGATTCAAACAGAAAAAAAAAAAAGAACTATTGCATTTAATCGTCTAGACACATAATTTCTCAAGTAAATACTTTTAAATATGTTTACTTTCGTCCGCTTAGCTATAGCATATATGCTTTCGAGTAATATGAACAGCGAGTGTGATGTGAAACGTAAATAGATTACGCCAGGGAACATTTAAAGTGGTTATCTTGGTGACGCTCTATAAAGATTGTCAAATAATATTCACGGATATATTGACTTATGAGCACTGCTGTGTATTGAACTGTATAATCCGTATAAGAATATAATTGATTAGTTTTTACCCGAGTCCAATGTACAATTAAATAAATAATAATATGTTATAAAAATGTTATACGTAGCTAATATAATGGTTTTTAATTTTAAACCGTAATAAAAATTATTAAAACGACAAATTTATACGAGTATAATATATACTCAGTATATATAATCGGGGGTAATAACTGTAATACTAACGTTGTGTGTTCAAATTATGGTTAAGATTGCGATCGATTAAAACAAAGAACTGTCGAGTAATACATGTGATCCGTGCGTCATGCAGTATTACAGTATTATACTATAATATTAATTTTATTTATCTATCTATGATTACTTTCTAATCGATTGACATGTTGTAGTATTTCAACCTCTCATTTCACAGTTTCCTTTCTGGGACTTGGGGAACTTCTAGAATTCTAAACTATTATAATATTTCGTACGCGCAACACTAATTACAAATGATAAAATAATACAAGTGAGTATACTGTTACACTTCCCAAACACTTATACAATGCGCCCGAACTCCAATCCGCCTGAACTCTGAATCACCAATGTCCAAGTGTACGAGACATAACATAAATAAAAGCTGATCTTTAATTATAACCAGGATGATTCATTCGGTATTTGAAATTAATCACATTCATTATTCACTGGGGGTAATTGTGTTTTGCCAAAACCAATGATATCGCAACAAATTAAAAAGTAAACATGTTAATTTATTCACGATATACATTTATGGACTACGCAATATTGGGAGTAATGTAATATTTCATAATTTGTCTTACGATTTTATGATAATCATTGATATTACAATAAAAATAAAATACCGGTTTTCACTTGGGTGTCATCTTGCGAAGCCGTGTATTAGGATTCAGATTTCCATACACTTATTAAGCTTGAAATAGTATGCATTTATGCATTAATAAACCTTTAATTATGCACTTAATATGCTCTTATTTTTTTTTAATAATATGCTCTTACCCTCTTATATGCATTTATATATATTTTTTTCCCATAATTATCAATGTAACTCAATTAAATAACCTTAATATATCAATTATTATATTAACATATTAATATACATAATAAATCGATTATCAATAATAATCTATAAGTTTTTTGTACCTTGGCCAACTTTTACATCACTTTTGTTATATAACTTTACACATAGTTCTATTTTTTGTTGCGTTAATTTTACACGTAGTTTAAACCTTAATTTAATTGTTATTATGTTCCATTATATTGTTTGTGAAAAGTTAAAATTTTGTTAGTGTTTTATAATAAAGTATTGCTAATACTTTTCTTAAAAGCCACATGGCGTATATTCCAATAAATAAAAATAAAACATTAAGTACAATTATTGATTTATAACATTAATTAAAGATCAATAAATATTTAAAAATATATACAATAAATAAATAAAACAAATACTTAAGTTAGGTATAATATTAATAATAATAAGAAGAATGTATTGATTCCTTTTATACCATTTATTTGGTAAATTTTTACGAAATATAAAAAATATTGAAATTTTATAAAACGCTATTACAAAAAATAAAAATACAATTTAGTTACTAATGAAAACGTTTTGATTAATAAATACGATTTATAATTTATAATATTATGATATTATGATAATTAAACCGTACTCTTTCATAGAAATTATTTATTTATTTATTTTTTTTTTTTTTTAGTTTAAACTCAATGGACAATAAGTGTTTTAACAACATTTAATAAGAAAAAAAAATTTAAAACATTTTAGCAGACTATAGAATAATGAATTTAACTACATTAATAGATTGCGTTTCTGAAGTATAAATAAGTAACATAAAAAAATTATAATAAGAATAATAGTCGTTTGTAAAAATAATAATAACCTGACTCTTTATGCGCGAATACTTTTTTTTTACGTATTTACCCAAATACCTTAATAAAGATTTGTCGATTACACTGTGTTACAATTAGGTTTGTGTTTTTAAATAAACCTTAATAATATTAATAGGTAAATCTTGGTTTTCTTTTCTAATGTCTTCGTAAAAACGTTACCAGTAATATATTATGAGATCATGTGCACTTACGTGTGAAAATTGATATTCGAATTGCATCACATAATATTATAATGAACAGCCGTGTTTAACAAGTCTGAGTAGTACCGCTCATCTTCAAAAGGTTTATCATTAAACTCCGAAGACAATTGTAGCTCGCAACAATGCATGTAGTAACATAATATTATTAATATAATTTATTACGATGTTTATTGTTATTTATTGTACAGTTGTTCGGAGACACTACGCATATGTAATACAATAATGCGCAATAATCGTAGCAGTCTTGCTCAGTGCTAAATTAAACAAATACTAACAAATATATCGTTTTTTATAATATGATCTAAAGACGCGTACACATAAATATTTTAATATGATTAATTAATTAATTAATTTTAATATGTAATTTAATATTGACCAAAAATTCGCTATGGCCATTTGCGTAGAATTTCTAAATAAAATATCTTCGTCAAATGAAAAATCATCTATAATTGTGAAATGTACAGTTTTTAAATAATTTTTAATTCACAACGAACGATTTTCATAATAATGTTTAATAATATATTTCATCAACTGTCTTGACAAACACTTCAATTTCGTTGTACAATATTTCTGTATTATTATCTTTGTTGTTTTTCGATGACGATACTCATGGGCGTAGAAGTATGCATAGGACCATGGAGGCTATAGTTCTCGGAAAAACTTTTGTAGCCTCCTCTTAGTGTTTACTTTCGTTTGAGACATTTTATCTGAAATTATAGTTTTAAATGTTTTTATAACCTAATAATATTTATGTTCTTTTATGTATATAAGGATAACTTGAATGCAGAAAAATAAAAATATCTGAGTTTTATTTAATAATTTAATTTTGATTGTTTTATATATTTGTAGTGTAAAATAAAATGCAAATTAAGAATGAGTCAAATATAAACTGATAAAATGTAAAAAAAAAAAATTTTTTTGATTAAAATTCATAACATTTTCTTTTTCCATTTAATTTTAATTAAACGTACAGAGTTTTTGAAATACATTTTAGCCACACATAATTATACCAAACTACGCCCATGCCAATACTACGAATGGAATGCATTGCGATCGCGGAGTGCGAACATTATTAAAACGATAAGAATTATTCTGAATATAATTATAACGTTTTCGATTTTATCAGTCGAGCGTGATGCAAATAAGGCTGTTGGCGATTTTTTTTCCGAATTATTATCAAAAGTCCAATATCCTGTAATTACCAGAGTTATTATTTTCGTAATATTTACAATAAAAATAAAAATGTATAGTCATTTTTATTCTGTCGTGGTTCATATCGCGTATAAATATTATGTTAAAATTAAAATAACATACGAAGGATAAAGTCTGTTAAGAATTGTACAACATGAACATAAATTTGAATGCATTATTAGTAATAGCCTATGCGCTCGTATGCGTTAAATGATAACGTAATATGTACTATAATTAATGGATATTTTTAAAGTGTTTTTTCTATTTTTCTTTTTTCTGTAAATTATCGGAACTCATACGTTTCAATGGTTTTTTTTTTTTTGTTTTGAACACAAAGAAAAAAATACATTTCAATATTAAATATACATGACATTTTCTCAATCTGAAAATGCATTGAAGCTAAATAAATTATAATCGACAATAACGATAAACATCATTAAACGATAGTTAAATAATTCTATGGTAAATATAATTTTTTTTATGTTTGTAGTTGACTAATGTAAAATTAAAGTTGTTTTTAAGAGTATAGAAGGAGAAAAAATAACATGTGTCGCTTGGATTTTTAAAATAATTATTATTATTTGAAAACAAGTCACAAAAAAAAAAAGTGTTAGGTAAAACAGCAATCAAACAGTTTATCAATCCGTATTATTTGATTTTTACGAAGTATCGTCTCAACAAGTTATATATTTAACAATTACTGTTCCATGAGTAGTTTTACAACACTCAGCTCCTTGAATGATAAACAAAGTTACAATTTTACAGCGTACTGTATTTTATTTTTTTTTTTGCTGTTGGAAAACGCGATATTAAGTCTGAACAAAAATTATTACTCGCACTAGAACTAAAAGTATTCCGGTTGATAAATACACGCACGAATCAGATAAAACTTAAAGACCGGCTCGACACGGCGGAGTCCGACGCGCGCGGGTGCAGCAACTTATTGCGCAGCAACAGGTCTCTTCGACAGAGGTCACCGCGCAGATGTTATATTATATTAAACGAAAATCGAGCAGCAACAACAATCGTAATAATCGTAACAACAATATTATTATTATTATTATTATTATTATTATCGTCGTAGTTGGCCGTAGTAGGGCCGTCGACCGGACGGGCAACCGCGAATTATTAGTGTCAAAGCGACAAGGACGCTACATGCTACCGCGGATTGCGAAACGCGCGTTGTTCGCGTGCGTTTATCAAGTGTTTATTATTATTATAATTATTATCATCAGCATCGTCGTAGCGATATTGCCGCAGACGTTTTACTTTTTGTCGTCGCAGCCGCCGTGCAACAACCGTAGTACGTACGCTCGCGCGCTAGCTGGTGGTCGCCCGTCAACCGTTCTCCGTGTCCGTCGACCGTAACCGCATCGTTATTAACCGTTCTCGTTGGTGCGGTCCGTTCGCGCGACAACCCGCCGCCCGGCATCGTACGCAGCCTACGCCCAAACGAGCGTGTTCACGTTTCACCGGCCCTCACCACCCCCTCTCCAGCCGTAACGCCGCGAACGCTGTCCAGGCCGTCCGCACGGGGCTTCTCGTTGCCGCCGGACTCCCGCGGTCGCATCGCGCTCGGCGACTCCTCTGCCAGGCCGAGTGTGCGTGCGTGTGACCACCTAACCACAGGCGCCGATGGCGGCCCTCCCGATGACGTCGCTGCCCGTAGACGTCGCTGCCGCGCTGGGCAAGTCCAGCGACGGTCGCTGCAGCGTGGACCCGATCGACATCGAGGCGAGTATCACGCGCTGAGCGTATGTACGTGGCTGCGGGCCGACCGTCGATCGCTCGGATCGGCGTTTCACACGGTCACGGTCTGGTACGCGCGGTCCTGCTCTAGTCGCATTGCACTCGGACCGACGTAAAAGGTAACGGTCGAACTGCACTGGGGCTCGAAAAAAGATATTGTTACAACGGAAATATCGTGCGTTCGAAGGCGTTAAGCGTTTGGAAATCACTTATTTCCCTTCCCGCTTACCAGCTCAGGACTGACAATGATTTAACCATTGGCGTGGTTGAAAACTATTCTTTTTATACGCGCCGTTAGTTACTGCGTTATACATTTTTGAAATCTTAAAATCAATTAAATACATAGTCGTGTATTAAACTTTTTTTAATGACTCATTTCAACCGTTTTTTTTTAAGCATATAAGTTAATATATTTTTCAACATCATTTATTTTCTTCTGGTACCGTGTTATTGGAAAGACTTACGTTAATATTTTATAAGTACTTGTAAATGTGCCGTTGCGTTTGTAAATGTAAGACTCGTAATATTTTTAAAGACGTGTACAGTGGAAACATAACATTTTTCGTGTACAAGTATTGTACATGAAAAATGCTTACCTATGTTCAACAACGCGGCTACAACTATTTTTATGCACGTACACATGAAAGTTCATAGTGGAAAACCTTAAGTTTTATTTCCTTTTTGGAACGAGTGCAGTTCGACCATTACCTTTTTTTCAACCCAAAGTAATTTGAATTTTTTTTTTTTTTTTTGCTTAATAAATGCAAATCGATCATCCCAACTGATACTATTACCGGAAACGCTAGTGTATGCATATTGTGTTTCGACATGTTCAGAAACGAGACGGTAAAAACGGACGCGTTAAAAAATAATAAAAAAAACTCCCAGACTTGTAACATCGCGTTTGGGCGCGGATCTCAATAGTAAATTACGTCACTTATCTTTCTCAAAAGCGACGGCAAAATTCCAATCACTAGGGATGGACAAGTAGGTCGCGTTCGGAGTAAATAGAACTGTCAGTTGTCCGATTCCAACATCCACTAATTTTGTCGGAGTCATAATAGAATAATTAATATTACACAGTTTTTTTCTCTCCATAAATTCCACTTTGTTATCATTTTTGAAATTTCACACCGCCAATTAAAGCAATTAATCTTCGAGACTAACCTAACCAATCAATCACCGTCCCGTCACGTTTTCTTCTTCGTCCAATTTTTCCTGTCGTACGAATAATATACTAAACAAATAATACGTTTACAACGGGACCGGCGCGGAGTTGAATGATAATAACGATGAGGATCTTGTATATAGTAGAATGGATGACGATACGAACGAATCAAAGTCGACAAATGCCAACTTCGGGAAGAGGGAACATCGGTATTTTTTTTTTATTCATGATCGTACGTCAATGCGCCGACAAAAAATATGTACGAGTTTATCCCTTCGATTTTTTTGTTTCGCTGCCGCCCATGGATCGCAATGATTAACGGTTGAAAAAATGTTGTATTATTATTATTGTACGCGCTTGCGCGTGTGACGCTAATTAGGAACAAAGTCGTGCGTCTTATTTAACGCGTTCTCCTCATATTTCTTTTGTCGAAATATTTTTCAGTTATGGCGTTTTCATTAACCGTTTAGTCAATAGATGGTGGCGTCAGCCTTTAGCTATTATTAGACAATGTTCATTATTTTCGAACCGTTCAAACACAAATAATCATAACGCACTAGGTTTCCCATGCATTCGATCGACGACTAAGTGAAATATTGTTTCGTTTAAACAAATATTTTTATCGCTATTATCAGTATTAATGTTATTATTATATTGATTGAAACATTGGTTATTGTAAGTATAGATCTGTTGGATTTCAAAAACTTATTTTCGTACACTCACTCTGCACGAATAAAATAATGACAATCGAAAGTAACGTAAGTAAGTTCATCAGTAAGTCTTTAACGACCGAGTTGTCGTAACGAACACAAACTTATCCTCGTCCCGCTTGCAGAAACCTTCAAAGGTCAACTTGAGCAACTGTGAATATGCGTTGTTACATTCAGTCCAGATAAGCTTTATTTTGTTCGATTGTAATAATAACGGCATGCGATTGTTAACGGGACGCGGTCGGCTATTATGTGATTGACTGTGACAATCATTCTCCGTTCATTTCGTTCTCAGACACTAATTTTAGCTTTTTAACATTTTAAATCTAATGTAGTATGAGGGCGCACAAATTAGTAGATACAGTTATTTTATTATGTATATATTATGCACAAATAAAACAAGTAAATAACATCACAAAAACTACAAGGAATACATATGACGCCTCCCACCAGTATCCTGCCACTATCAGGACCACCTGATGGAAGGATATAATAATTAAAATATAAATAAACAAAACTAAATGCTGACGAGCAACGCGGCGTACGACGACAGAACACACACAGACTCTACGGCGTAAACTAATACTATAAAAATAATAATAATAATAATAATAATAATAATAATGGTGATAATAATAGTAGTGGCCGTTCGGGACATCCCGCTACACTAAACAAAAATTAAATATCATTTCATGTAGTAGTTTTCGAGTAAATATGGAAAAAGTTACTCATAAAAATTGAATTATTAAAAAATTGACAAACAATTGCTAATGCGAGACATTATGTTTTGATTATTGTATTCGTTATTTTAAAACTACATATTGTGTATTATGTGTTTATAATACGTCCAAATCAAATTTATACAGAAAAATGAGTTATAGAACTTGGTCAATCTTATTCTATACGTGCACTGAAGAGGATATGTAATGTACGTGATAAAAATGGCAACATAGAATCGACGATGTCAATGTATTTTGTAAAATGTTAGATAATATTCTACGTCAATTTAAACGAAAACAAGAATTTTTTCACGTACATTGATTATTACTAATCAGATAAACTATCACAACTGACAATATAACATATAATAATATATATTATCATATATAGTTCAACGGGACGAGATAAGTGATACCTCGATATTTTTAACCTATAAAAATACATTTACGACTTTTATTTTATTTTTCTGAAGTTTTCGGTATGTTTATATATTATTATTGCGATTACGACTTAGGTAATGATTATTATTGTAGAACAAAGATGTGGATAACTTATGTAATAATAACTGATAACTTATAATATATCAGTTATATAATATAATCATACTTATGATGACAATTTATGACTATTAGGCTTTCATATTTGGAATTATTTGTGAAGTTGCTGTTCATTTCTGATGTCAGTTTATTTTACTAGACGTTCACTAACTCGTAAATATTTTTCTTTAAATTCAGAAACGCACGGAGCCTAAAAAATTATTTTTAATCGTATCATTTAATAATATACAAACTGTTATGATTAGAAAATATTTTTAAATCTACATTGAAATGTAAAAATATTGAAGAAGTGTATTTAACTTTTTATCATCGATCGACTTAGGATTTCTCTGTTAAAATGAGGTATATATACTAGTTGAATTACTGACCGGCTTTTCACGGAATAGTCGTGCCGGGGTAAAAAACAATTCAAAAAACCACAAAACGTTAAACTTCATATGAACTTTTATATATCTTCGTACTTTTGGTTAATTTTAAATTTTCGACAATTGTATGGGTGAACGCTCGTAGAAAATTACAATTTTGTTATTAGCTACAACAGATATTATTGACAACTGCTTATATTTTTATATATAAACATATACCGGCATAAATCAAACCGATTGTCGTTAGATTGATTCGTTTAATATAAAAAATAATCTGTTCTCATCTGTTTTTGACACTACATTCTTTAGTACGTTTTTTAAATTTAAATTTAATTTTCCTTTTGAGTTGGATTTTAACCCAAATTAATAAAATTCGCCCCAATTTATGTCATTTGGATGATATTATAATACTTTTGTATATTCTGTAAAATATGCTTCGATCGAAGTTCTTGGCCAGTGGCTCTAGTGTTGGTTTTCACCTTTTCGTTCACACAAAATAATACTGGTGGTTCGTATCGAAACCTCAAATCATTGCAATATTGACAAACAGTGATCATTGTTCCGAAGTTGACCATCCATAATCGATTGTTGGATCGTATCTGAACGACAAACGTTAATTTCCAGTTCTAAAGTTTGACAGTGTTTTTTCGACAGTCAAAATAACATTGCGTATCAGATTCAACCGAGTGAGTTGAATTCGACTGTATTTGTTATTCTAGAGTCTTAATGGATCGAACTTGAAAAATTCTCATTCGATTTTTCATTAAACACTGACTACATTCGTCAATCTTAGTGACTCGATGATGGTATTGTTTGCTTGCGTAGCACGTGCGCCAAACGTTTTTTCGACGTCTAATTGGTGGTATTTTTCAACAATTTGTTTTGTAAAAAAATAAAACGATATTTTATTTTATACAACAATCAGTCCTATGTATGAGTGTGTAAGAGTACTAAAAAAACATAAGAAATGTGTGTGTGTGTGTGTCAGAGGCGTTTATTCAATTTTCTTATGGAGGAAGGTGGATTAAATTGTAAACATAATTTTTATGTCAATATCAAACGTCTATTTTTATATCGCCTAGGACAAAAAATTAATGTTTTTTGTAACTCAATCATAACTGACAATTACTACATTTTGATACACACGTTAAAATATTCATGATGTACAATTAATAATAAATAATAAATATTTCATATTCTAATAATTTCAAACCAGGATTTTTTTTGTCCTTAGGGTAATTTAACCCGATATCTCACCTCGTTTAAATGCCACCTGTGTGTGTGTGTGTGTGTGTGTGGTCATCGCAATGATGCCTTATCATTATATGTAAGAATAATAATTATTAAATTCATCATTAGTTCAAAAATCATTTACTATTTTGAATATTGTTTTTGAATTACGGTCAACCGACGTTAGATATTATCATAACAATAGCATTAAGACTATTGTAAGTAGTCGTTTTTCGATAACTATAATAATAACAATAATTATAGTAACAAAACTGCAACAAATTTTTAACTGGTTCAGAAGGCTTTCTTACAAATTTCCTACAAATGTTTCATAAAAATCTTTTTCGGACAATTACGAATACAATAACAACAACAAAAACAGATCAACCAATTTGGTTAAGCTATTCTCAAGTGATGTTCTTACATTGGGCAATTTATTTATACTGCAACGGCAGTGGCAAGAAGTTAAATAAAAAAAAATAAAAAAGCACAGTAGCCACGAACGTATATTGATAAGGAGTCAGAGTTGTATCACTGAAAAATCGTGCTAATTTGTGATAATTCCTCGGCCAGCTCTACAGGGCAAATTATTGAACATAAAAGTTTATATAAAAAATCAATTGATCAGAAATGTTATGAAATGAGAATAGGAAAACTGACAAGTATATTGGTTTGATGTCTTAAAAGTTACAACCAAAAATATTCAAGTATTTTTAAGTTTAATTTTTTATATGTGACACAAATATCGCAAAATATAATATTGTCTCTCAATCCACCGCTTATCCATCCCACTACTCTCGTTGCTGCGACGATATCGACGAATCCACGGACGATTAACGACTTACTGATTTTATAAAAAAAATAGCTGATATCATATCAAAAACACTTCGTTATAACTCCATGAAAAAAAAATAATAGTTTAAAAAATGTAATTAGTGATATTACATTTAACGATTAAACCTTTAAAAGACGCAATATAATATTGAAACTAAGTAAAATGCCATTTTGTAATATTACAAATACCTATGACTGACAATAAGATTAATTGTAAAGTGAAACACTTAATCGATTTATTGTTTATTTGGCAGGGCGTTAAAGTAAAATTTTACTTCACAATAAATATTATTTATAATATTAAAAAATAATATATTATTGAGTTCCCACATTATGTCACGTATTTTAAAGGTTAAATCATTAATAAATGTAATGTCATTACTTAAATTTTTTTTTACCTTAACTTTTTTTTAACTCTGACTTACTACAAAGCGTTTTTGGGTGTAACATGTATTATATTATATATTCATGATTGTTACGTATAACTATGGATCAAGTTATTGAAAATAACTATATAATATTATTATAATTAATTAAGACAGTCCAGATTATACGATTAAATTATTAATATAATTATTCTTTTTAAAATTACAATGGTTTAGATTTAAAACACTTTCATACAATAATTTTGGCATTTGTCGGTTTTTTTTCTACCAACAGGAGCTGCTCCGATTGAACCCTAAACCGTTGGCCGGTTGCCAATGGTCTACGTCAGTCAACGGGTCTGGAAAAGAAGCAGGACCGATGGTTGCCGCTGGTTCCGGACTGGCTAGGGCCCGGGCTACGGTTAAGCCATCCGTTGCCACTGTTCAAGATCGACATCACTATAAGCGCAACTCATCGTACGCTGAAGTATGTACATTTCCTGCGTATTACTGTCACTACAGGCATCAACGCATACTATGCACGTTATACGCGTATTATATTTAAAGCTCCCTATTTTATGTGAAATTAACATTCTTATATTTACGTATTCCCGTATTTACATATTTACAAATTATCCATGTAACATACGAGTATATCGAATCTATTATCTAATATATAATAATAATCAGTTAATTCGCTCGACACGTGCAGTACGTAATGATCGGTCACAATATAGAACATAATATGTGTAGTAAGTACTGTATCATATATTATATGATACAGTACTTACTAAACAGATATCCGTGAATACGTGAATAACTTTAAAATACGTTAATATGAATTGAAAATGTACGTGCATTAAGTATACGTGAACACAAATGTATCATACACGTGTACACGGACTTCGTGTTCACGTACGTATTGATTCACGTTTTCAACCGAGATCTCTAACTATATTATTATTGTTCTACATATTATATGTACATTCCAGAGAAAGAGCCGACCGACTGTTTTAAGACTTTAATGAAAAGTTGCAAAGACAAAATTAAATAGAGCTTTTGGTCTAACTTTTAACACACGGCTTGTTATCAACGGACCAGTCGAGTTATAGAACTTGCACTACGTTTTTGATCATATAATATGATTGAAAATATTGTATTTTAAATTCTGAATACGGAAGTTTTATAATCATTAAGCAATGCGTCGTTTTGTGAACATGTTGTCATTTTTGTTTTCATAACCGTGGCTAAGGATACCAAAGGTACAGTGGACGGGTGCGCCAGTGGTCTGTGGAACCGGTGGTGGACCGACGTCAAGCCCAGCACGCTGCGTGACGGCGAAAGAGCGGCTGTGCGCGAAGCTCGCCGCTGTCTCAAATGTGCCCACGCGCCGTGTCAACTGTCGTGTCCAACATCAATCGACGTCAAATCGTTCATCACCAGCATCGCGAATCAGGTACAACAACAACAAATGATATTTGGTAATTTTTTTCCATCAAATTTAGTCGGAATTGCATACAATTAGACACGTATAATTAACAGTCGCGAACTTGCGCCAATCGGTAACTCGTAACGACGAGCACTTTTGCACTATTATCCCATTCGCATGTCCGCAGAATAATTTGCTTTAATAGATAATCGGGACTGGGTTGGGCAAGCCGGTAAGATTACAAAACGATCAAACATCAAATACGCTTACGTGCCGAAAATATAAATAAATCAATTGAGTAAGCTAACGGTTTTTCGTTGTCTTGCAGCACTTATAGAATATTGTGCATTTTAGCTATAACATTTTGATTCAGTTAATTTCATATTAGTTAAATACATGCAAGTATTATATTTTATATAACGCAGTTTAATACTTTATCAATCGGTTGGAATTAATAAAAAATTGGGAGCTAGAATTGAAAAAAAAATTCGTATCAGTATGAACTTGAATTTGACAGTGATATCATATTTGAAAATCATTATGTGTTTCGATAAAATGTAAATCAAATGTCATTTGATCACACTATTTACTCTGTCATGATTCATAGTATTTGTATATAATTATAATTTATATTGCGTTCGTACTGTTATACAATGTATAATAAGTTGTAATCTCAAAAAAAAAAAAAAAACAAACGATTGTTATAAACAACGTTGGATCAAATCAAAATAATTATATTGTATTATTCGAAATAAGCTATGTAATAATAATATAATAATTTTAAAAACCAATAATATCATTGTTTAATTAAAAACATATTAATTACTTAAAAGTCATTAAAATATTATTATTATTATTAGTATTAGTAGTTCGAAATGTATCATAATGTATAATATGTTTTTCCTTCAAATACAATGTAAATATAATATTGATGACTTAAATAATATGTTTTCAAAATTAAGATACAAACATTCTAAGTATTTGTAACTATCTGAATTTTTTATTGAATTTGATTTAATTTATTTCGTCAACGAATGATTTCAAAAATCGATCAAGACATTGGTCACGTATATTAAGTTAAAAAGTTAATACAATAAAACCATTATATTCAGCTATAAATAATGAAGTTGTTGGTACATTCAATTAGATTAAATAACTTACATTATATTATCTTCAGTGTTTCAAGTTAAATTAATTTTTTTAATTGGGAAAGTTTATAACAATTTCTAAAATGAAAGTTTAAAAAAAATATTATTCCTACACATTTCAATTGTAATTAGATCGATTTAAATAGACACCGGGAGTAATTGTTATTCTTTATTAGAGATCTTCCCTACCCGTATTAGATCAAAACCCGTATATATACGGGCATGCATGTAACACGACCGATGTATAAATGAAATCGTCAATGGAAACACTAATCGAACACTGATTACGCAGCGATCGATTTTTAAGTGATTTTCAAGACGTTCGGTTAAAAATATTGTAGAACACGCCACGGCTTATTGTTACACTATTCTAAAATCTTTATGCATATGGGATTGCTTTACAGAATTACTACGGAGCCGCCAAGACTATTTTGTCCGACAACCCGGTGGGCCTGTCGTGTGGCATGGTGTGTCCGACGAGCGAACTGTGCGCCGGCTCCTGCAATCTGGCCGGTACTGACGGCGGTCCTATCAACATCGGAGGCCTGCAGCAGTTTTGTCTAGAAGTATGTGAACGTTTTTATTTTCCCCTCGTACAACGAGATAATATACAATTACTGAAATGCGATAACTTTTGTGTTGTTGACCCTACTAACTTTCGTCTCCCACCGTTAAATTCTTCTTGAGAGATTAACCGTTTTTCATACCCTTCTCATCAAAATTTCTAATTTGTGCGTACAGACTTCGTAAGATCGCGTTTTATATTTATATCGTCCATATTATAAATATTATCTTTTGCTATCACGTAACAAAATATATTTAATTTCTGTAGTTATGGATTTGAAATAAATTCCTTTTTATTCAGAAATATATTCAGTGTCCGCTATTTCCAATAATTTTTACAAAGAATTTTTGCAAACGGACTATGCACACGCAACACGCATTCAGAGTCGTGCTTAGAAATGTTTTAGGTAGGGGGAGGTCAATATTTTTTCCATCACACATTTCAAATGTATTTTACTGAATAATAATTTTGGTGATAATTAATTTTACATTATTAGAAAGATCGACAATGGATTATAAAAATAACACTGGCAAATATTTATGATATAAAACTTAAATTGTATTAAAATATTAATTAATACTTTTTTCGTTAAAATGCTGTGAAGAGAGTTGAACTCCTCATCTCCATAGGTATTATTTTATATATTACGCCTTTAGGACGTTCAACAATAATTATTATAGCAAATAATGTAATGTTTTATACACACAAAAGTTCAATAATAACAAAAGAACCGGATGGGCCTCGCTCTGCTGTATAGTTGGGGGTGGAGTGCACCTCGCTTATAGGATAGGTCATTATTACAATGGATTTGTTAAATTTGAATGCAATGATAGATATCATTGTATACGAACAAAGATTCTGAACGGAGTTAATATGTTTGTCTAGGATATAATACATTGTTATTTATAAATATTGTAAAAAGAATATTTTATTTTGAAATGATAAATATATTTTTCAATTAGGATGGGTTGGCAGTTGCATACAGCGACATAGTTTGACAGTCTAGAATATTATACATTATATTATATTTTACATGTAATTTTATGTCAATATTCGCTGTTCAAACGCTTATAAAAAAAAATTGTGCCTATGGATTTTAATAATTTTTGAATGACAATAAGATTTTGTACGAGCCAAATTTTTTTTATCATATATAAAAATATGATATAAAGAAAATACCAATCTTAACAGCTGGTAAAAATTTCAAAAATCTGCGACTTATACTTTTTGAATTATAACAAATATTTAAAATCATTTGAGAATAAATCGCTATTTTATGCAATTTCGTAAATATTTAAATTTCAAAGTCATAAAATTTTTTCCTCTTAGTAGGTAGAAATTTTTTTAAAGATTTTTGAAGAGTAGCTTATAGATAACCTAGTGTTAAAATTTTGAACCTTAAGTATAAACAAAAAAAATTTTATGAATTTTTATCTACAAAATAACTTGCAAATTATCGTGATTTTTACACATTTTATACAAATTTGAGCATTAAGGGCTTATAAAAAAAATTTGAGTTAACCGATCACCGATATTTTTTAGTTACGAGTTAGTTAAGTTTAACTTATTATAAACCTTGTATTAAATTTTCAAGAGTTTTCGGTCTGCCAGTTAAATTTTATAGATGTTTAAAAACAAAAATTTTACAAAAATCGAAATATGTCAAAATACTTCAAAAACTTAACCATGTATAGAAAACGTCAATATAAAAATTTGGTGAAAATTTCAAGTTGTTGCGTTTTTTGGTTTTTGAGTTAGAGCATTTAAAAAAAATGTAATTTGTAAAAACGTGATTTTGCGTAAAATTTCCCGTTTTTTCGTAATTTTTTTATCGGTTTTTTTCGATTTTTTTAAAAAGTATTGAAAAGTTGGATTTTAGATTAGCCAAAGTACCATCTACATTCACTTTCCTTTCAGAAAAGTTGCTACTTAAGCAAATCGAAGCATTTTTACTGCCAAAAAGGTGTCGTCATACACAAAAAAAAAATTAAAAAAAAACACATCATTGTAAAACTAATAGATTCCATCACTCCGTTCAGAATCTAAAAAATAAATAAATAAAAAAAAAAAAACACACATCATTGTAAAACCAATAGATTCCATCACTTCGTTCAGAATCTAATAAGTTTCTAATCAACCATTTTTGAACCGTAATTTTGTTATTGTAAAAATTCTGGTATGTATGACGCACGCAGGTCCAAACTAATCTGGTCGCGGCATTACGACGTGTATTATTCTGATGACAAATATCTATGTAACAATAAAATAGCACACACGGGCCAAAATAAGATCGACATTTTATGTTGTATTTGCTTACAATACAATAATAGTTGATGTTTCCTCAAGGTATTTATGGAGATGGCCGTTCCGCCTTCGGAGGTATTATCTGACAGCGACGACGAGAGCAGTGACGAAAATGAGCATGGAGATCAACGGGTTTTGAAAGCTCGAGGCCAGAGTAGAATGGCCCCAATTGCCGTGGTGGGTGCTGGTCCTGCAGGACTGACTTGCGCCACATACTTGACTCGGCTTGGGTACCGCAACGTTACGGTCTACGAGTCGGGTGGGTACGCGGGTGGTCTTAGGTACGTACCAACACACTATCCAGTCATAGGGACCGTACACTATATATAGTTTATGTTTCCATTGAAATGGCTGAAGGGTGTCATACTATAGTATTTTATTGTTATTTTCACGTATTTGTAATTCGTATTTAAGCATTTCATTTTCATATACTTTTGAAATTATTGTTTACGAGTACAGTACAATAATGTTGTATTTTTAATTTTATGAAATTATAATGTTTGTTTAATATAGTAATAATATTAATAATAATGATAAAATGAGTGATTAAACTGCCGGATTATAAAAAATAAAAAAATAAAAATAAGAATTTCAAGTATATTAATACAAATTGCAAGGTATTAAAAATTGCGAGTATGATGTCGCTGTTCAAAGTTATAATTTTATTACAATGTTATTTTCATATCGGTCTCGCTACAACATATACGAGACAAATAAACTCACCACTGGCTTCGATCGCACTCGATTGTTTGTCCATTATGTTACAGTGCCTCGGAGATACCAGAGTATCGGTTACCGTGGAAGGCTGTTCGCTGGGAAATTGAGCAGATGGTGGAACACGGTCGCGGTGGCGTTCGGCTGGATTATGACCGTCGACTATACTCCTCAAAAGCCCCTGGTGGTAGACCCGGCGATTTTACCCTAAAAGTATGTCAATAATTATTATTATTAAAGCTTTACTATAATGGTACGCTTACAGTATGTGCAAACTACCAGCTTTTGAACTATTAACGTCAATGTGACCTTTCGTAAAACGTAATCCGAAATGGATCGGTGTATCACATATTTTATTAGTGCTTTTCCGTGTGTCAATATAGACTGTTACTTCGATACCGGTTAAACCTCTGTCACACTGTAATTTAAATATATTTTTATTTATTCATTCAATTCCGGCAAATGAGTTGTATCGGTGACGATATATTTTCCACTCAAAATCATAATAACGGTCGATGTAAAAATAACTGGGCAAATATAAATCGTCGTCATCAAAACATTAAAAGACATAAACAAAACATAATCGGCTTAGATCGGTTTGGTTCTAATTTTGCTCCGAGCAAAATACGAAAAACAAAAGCCAGTGGTTTGCTACGTACACTAACTGAACACCTTAGTTGTTTTCGTATTGTATTCCGTTAACGGTGTTTTTATTTATCTCGTGTACCCTAATCGTATATTTTTCGTAAAAAAAAAAAAAAATGCTACAAAAGCAGCATGATAACATCGTCTTCGTCGGAACCGGTGTCGGATTGGCTAAATAATTTGTTCTCCCCAGGACCTGATTGACGGGCCTAACGGGGCGCAGGCCGTTATGGTCGCTGTCGGACTGCCGGAGCCACAGCTGCCGGCCGATCTGTTCCGCGACGTCGTGACCGACGGTACGGCCGCGGACGTCGAACGGCTGGGGGTGTACACGTCCAAGTGGCTGCTGCGCCGGGCCTCGGGTTACGCCAAGAGGTTACCCGGCGCCGGCGAAGACCGTCCGCGGTCGGGCGAATGTTGCGGTGGCCGCGGCGGCTGCGGCTCGCCGTCGGGACAGTCCACTGCACCGGTGCCGCCGGACTTCCGGGGCAAGACCGTCCTGGTGTTGGGCGCCGGCGACACGGCCATGGATTGCGCGACGGCCGCGCTCAGGTGTGGCGCGCGCCGAGTGCGCGTGGTGTTCCGGCGGGGCACGCCGGACGTGAGGGCTGTGCCGGAGGAGCTGGAGGGTGCCATGCGCGAGCGTTGCGAACTCGTGCCGCACTCGCAACCGGTCCGGTTCCTGTTCCGCGGACCGGGCGCCGGTGCCGCTGCCGGTCGCGTGCGGGCCGTGCAGTTCCGTCGGACGGACGTGGACGACCTAGAGCCTTCCGACTCCCAGGACGAACATCGCTCGAACGACGAAGACTTGTTCGTGTTGCGTGCCGACTGCGTCGTGTCCGCGTTCGGATCACGGCTGCCACCGGAAGGTGAGTGTTTACGTTTCAGGTATGTAGTGGTCCGTGGGCGGAACGCATTGCGGGGGAGGCCCCCTTCTACATCAAACAAGAAAATTAATGTTTTCACCTATTAAACAACATGTATTATCATATATATATATATATATTGGCAGTAACAATTAACTACTTATTTGATAATAAATAATCATAAAAACGATAGAATCGAGTACAAGTAAAGTTATAATAATAGTACAAATATGCTTTATAAAATTCGTATCTCTTACACTGTGTAAGTGTAGGTAATTGAATAATGAATAATAAAAATAATAACGGCAAGTAATTGTAATTAACCGTACTGAACTTTTATCTAGATTCTAAAATATCGTCCACCGTCAATAAACGTAATTAGATCTGTTATTGGTTATTAGTAAAGACCGGATTTATATTCTCTTAAAATGCCCAAAATATGATGCTAATATTCTCTAAAAAACCTTCATATATTCTCATTATATTCTCTCAAAACTGTATAAAATATGCAAAAATATGCTAAAATATTCAATCAATATCATTATATGCTTTAATATGCATTTTTAAATTTTTTTTTCAACATTATTTTAATAGTGAGGTATTAATTAGATATTTAAAGTTGCGTATTATACCTAATGGAATACCATTGCACTTTAGTAAGAGTGGAAAATAGGAATATAGTATAAATATAACAGAATAATAGTAAAAATCAGTAAGAAAACAACTGCCAGCATTGTAGGTTAGCCACTATGTTTAGGGAACGGCACAGAAACTTAATATGATAAAGCACCATAACCACAGAATAGACTAAATTTAGTCTATTCTGTGCTATAACACTGATAATACCAAAGAACTACTGTGTGTATTATTTTTATCAAATTGATAAAAAAAAAAGAAAATTGTAAATGTTCAAAAAAAATTTTCTAGGTACCGAAATTAAAAATAAATAGATATTTATTCTCACAATTTACGAAGTATTCCAAAATATGCTAAATGGGTGAAATATTCTTAAATATGCAAAAAAAACTTTTTTCTTCGCATTCAGCATTGAACGAATCGTCCACATTTTGTACTCTCATAAGACTGCATAGACCCAGTAACGATATGTAAAAACATATAAATCCGGTCTTTGGTTATTAGAAACAAATTCAATTTTAAACGTACAAATAAAGTTAAATAATATGAATTAAATATGAATACGTATAAACATAAGTAGAATATTTGTTCTGTATACTTATTTAAATATCATAAAATTGTGTGGAACTTTTGGAAGCAACCCATTTCGCTTTCCCCAAATACCATTCTTGATTAATGCTTTTGTTCACCACATTCGAAGTACAGTGAATGAAATTATTAATATTCATTGAATTTTTATCTTAGCTGTTAAAATAATAGTATTTAAATAAATAAGCAAATATTTTATACATATAAATTAATAAGTATTATTTTAACTTCGTATATAATTGATGACACATTTTTAATTCGAAACCGGTAGTACCTTATAAATATAATAATACTCCAGGCTAAGCTCTTATTAATTTATTTATTTATTAATTAACGAGTATTAATAATTTGTTTTTTTATTATTATTTTTATTGTTAGCAAATCGTTTTCACTGTTAAAAATTAAATATGATATTCGTGTATCAAATTTTAATTCACGCGGGCTATCCGTATCTTACATCCCGTATTAACATTTCACCGGAACTGGACAGGCTGGAACAGACAGTTCGAAAAAAACTTTAATTTGCCGAATAATTATCACCCGTGGGTCACTGATAGCGTACGTACCGAGTAACTAATTATTCTAAAAAACAGCCTAGCCATCGATTAAATATGTGAAACTAAAAATTATCTTAGCGACCAACCCCGCACTGCAGTATATGCAAAAACCCATGTTGCGCGCGCATCACTTTCGAGCCCTTTTATGGTAACCGTTGTCGTTGCAGTGGCGGGCGCTTTGGCCCCGTACGCCCGAGTGGATCAGCGTACGGGACGGATATGCGTGGATCCGTCGACCGGCCGCTGCGAGTGGTGGACGGATGTGAATAGCGTGGACGACAACGCGAAGGAGTTGCGGCCGCGGCCACCGGTGTGGTGCGGTGGCGACGCGTCCTGCGTGACGGGATCTACTGCCGAACCCTCGCAAACCACGGTGGAGTCGGCCAACGACGGAAAGACGGCGGCGTATCACATACATCAATACTTACAGGTTACTTACGGGCACACGCGTGCAAAATTCAACCGGCCACGGCCGACCGTTGTTTCCGTCCGCGGTTCGTCGCGAACGGGTATCTGGCGAACACCGGGTACACAAGCCGATTGCGATCGCAAAAGCGAACGAAACGATTTTGTAATTCAACACGATCAAGTTGAAAACCATTTTACAGCAAAACAATCGACCTAGTCGATTGTGTAAGCGCTTAATGTTGAACGGCGTATTGTGTATATAACGCGTGTGCAGACATCAAATGTGTGTTTGGTTTTTTAACAGTCGATCGATCGATCGAGGTATCCCGTTCGCAACCGTTTTCGTCGGATCGTGCTCGGGCCGTTGGTCAATTTAAACGCAATGGAATAGTTGTTAATATTCGTTTACGAATCGACCCGCAGGAATTGTACGGTTACCGGACGGAAAATACGCCATCGGTGTCGCGGCCGCTGTTGCCGGGATTCCGGACGGCCATCGACGACGTGGACCTGTCCGTGCGGATGTGTGGGTTGCGTTTTTTGAACCCATTCGGACTGGCCTCGGCACCGCCCACGACGAGCGCCGCGATGATCCGCCGTGCGTTCCAGGCCGGGTGGGCGTTCGCCGTCACCAAAACGTTCGGGCTGGACAAGGACCTGGTGACGAACGTGTCACCGCGCATTGTCGGACTCGGCAGTCACGGCGTGGGACAGACGACTGCCACGAGTCTCGGCGTTATAGGTGCCGCGGATCCCGACGTGGCCAAGGCCGCGTTCTTGAACATCGAGTTGATCTCGGAAAAGACGGCCGCGTACTGGTTACGCTCCATCCGAGAGTTGAAGCAAGACTTCCCGCGGCACGTGAGTACATCATCGTGTCCTACTGATGAACGATGTCAATTTCAAACTTTTATTTTCCGAAACCAAAAACGCACCTCTCCACCCTACGCGGAATTCGTCCTCGTTTTCCATCGCTGTATTGCTGATTATGATTTCACAATGAAATTACATTTTGCGTTACTCGAGTAAAACTGTCATAGAATCACTTTACGTTTTAACAAAGAATAGTGACTACATTGTTTCAAAGTTACAATTTAAAAAAATAAAAAATATAAAGATGTATAATATTACTTACTGCTATGTGCTATTTTAAATTTGATAAACTTATCTGGGATGTTCAAAACGGTTTTGAATATTCAACATTTTGTAACGTGTTATATCAAAGAAATAACGTATATAAAATAATTTGATAATTTAACACGCCATCGGTTAGTCATTTTGGTTTCAATTGAAAAATATTACTGTCGTTGCGAATTCTCTTTACATAAAATATTAATATATTTTCAAGACTTCATGTATCGAACACCTGTTCTAGATATTGATCGCCAGTATCATGTGCGCGTACAGCGAGTCCGATTGGACGTTATTGACAAAAGCGGCGTGCGACGCGGGTGCCGACGCGTTGGAGCTGAACCTAAGCTGCCCGCATGGCATGGGCGAGTCCGGCATGGGTCTGGCGTGCGGTCAGGTACGTATTACAGCGAGAGAATACACGGTCGCGTTTGTTCCGTTCAGCAATGGGTGTAGTGTGACGAATACATTGTGATCTGAATAAGGAACCGAGTTACAACGTTTCATGTACCCAGCCTCCACTCCCTGCAAAGCTACTTTCTGTCCAATTACTTCACATGAAAATTCCGTTTGGACAATTGATTCGCGAATCAACTTATACAACGACGTTTTACTTTACTAACAATATACGATTTTAAGAGGACGCCTCAACCATAAGTGTTGTCTTCGTATTACAGACGTACAACACGACAAATTAGTGATAAGCTATTAAAATATGGTCTAGTTAGCGTTAATATTAAAGTAAAATTATCTATAATCGAACAAGTATTTGTTACGTGGTACATTTGTAATATACTGTACAAGTGTGGCGTTCTCTTAAGGTTATCATTTTATTTTAACTAACTTATAAACCGAAAACGCAATAATGTTTCTCGTGGGAAAAATTGGAAATATGTCAGTCTGACGAGCACAATATTGCAAAAGTCATAACAAAAAAACAAAAGTTGAAACAAAAATACGAGGGCCCGCGATCACTTGCCGATTGAACGATCGTTAAAACTACCACTGAGCCATGGAGGACTGGTGCTACGTGTTGCGAGGGCCTCGTACAAAATAGTTAAAATAAAACAATATGTGACAACTACTGTTAACAATATATCAAAAATATTATATTCATCGTTTCCAATAACTAATGTTTTTACTAACACAGTACACTGAGTTTCAGGACGTTACAAAACTATTGTTTCAATTGTGGTTCGAAAAACTTAAAATTATCACTGATAATGTTATCTTTTTTAAATTATAATATTTGGCAATTTATTTTTTCGTAACAAGCTCCACTTCGGCGGGACCCAGTGCATCATGCACCGGTTGCATTGCCCTTGCACCGGCTCTTGGGACATACAACCGTGGGTGCCCACCGTATTTTTATCTTAATTCACCTGTTTTGCATGTTACTGTAAATATATACTTGAAAATATTAATATGTTCGTGTACAGGATCCGGTGTTGGTGGAGAACATTTCACGGTGGGTGAAACGGGCTGCGGTGCGGCCGGCCGGTGATGGAAGTGCAACGAACACGCCGGTGCCGGTGTTCATCAAGATCACGCCGAACGTGACGGACGTGGTAACCGTGGGCCGGGCGGCCGTTCGACAGGGCGGTGCCGACGGGGTGACCGCGGTGAACACGGTGTCGGCTCTTGGATCTTTGGACGTGGTCGGCGGCGCGGGGCGGCCGTGGCCCGGAGTGGGTCAAGCCCCGGAAATGGCGAGGACCACGTACGGTGGCATGTCGGGCTCGGCGGTCCGTCCGATGGGCTTGCGGGCCGTGTCGGCTTTGGCCCGTGCGTTGGGCCCGGACAAGGCGAACGGCGGCGACGGTGGCCCGCCCGTACAGATAATGGCCACGGGGGGCGTGGACAGCGCGGCGACTGCGCTTCAGTACCTGTACTGCGGTGCCAAAGTCGTGCAGGTATGTACACGAACATATTCGCATAAAACGTAGGGCGTTGAATTGTAACGGAATCCGACGAGATGTTCCGAAACGAGCGTCCAATTTAATACGTGTTTATATGTTTACAAAATATCGAACTTAATCAGGGCCGTCATCGTGGAGGGGGGGAGGTAAACGGGAATATTTCGCCCCAGGTCCCATTCCAAGAAAATTTAAAAGGGCCTTCCTTCAAAGTCCAGGTTGATGAGATATACTCGGCGTTACCCATTCGACATTATTGATTATATTAATATATCATTTCTAAACTACATATTTTTCTTTATAAAATATTAATAAATTTGGTTAAAAATAATTTACATTTTTATTTAAGCTTCAATGTACAGGCTACATTTTCAGTTATTCTAATTTCTAAATAATTTTAACATTAATCAGTGATTATATAATATACAGATAAGCCATGCTGTCTGGAATGTTTCTAAACAACGACTTTAGTTGCATTGGAATCCGATAGATATCACTGTCGTATTTATGGAAATTTGTAAGCTAGTTATTTGTGTAGATTCTAAATGTCGATACCGAACGTGATGTGTACTCTTCTATCATACCAGTGGCGGCTCGTGCTTAAGTGCGCAGGTGCAAGCGCACCACATGCTATTTTATCAAAATAATACTTTTTATTTTTTTAAAACTTAACCGTTGTAAATTGTAATTTTTTAATATCGGTGTGCTATTAAAAAAAATGATTCAACAATATTTTTCGGTAAAGAATTATTATGTCGTGAACATATTATTGCTCCTAAAGTAAAAACAGTTATGCAAAATGCACACACCAATCGGTGGGCAACACTGTAACAGCACCGCATACCTATATAAAATACGTATGGTTGACAAGTGGGGGGACCGTTAAATACAATGCAATTCGGTGCGCAGTTACTACTGCCAACCGATTTTAAAAAAAATTTTATCTTCTATTAATTTTGAGGTTTTTCCATTTTGTAATCTGATTTTTGTATCAAATTGTCGATGTTATTTCATAATAGATGTATATTAAATAATTTACCCGTCATAGGCATTCATTCCTCTTAGAATTAACACATAATTTTTTTTTTTTAAATGAATTCAGTGGAAAATCTTTTGAAAAAAAAAATTCTCTCTATATACAAATGAGAAAAAAATAAAAATAAAAATATTGGGAAGACCTGCACCGGATTTAAATTTAATACAAGTTATAAAACGAAAATCTCGGCAATATACTCGTCATTTAACCAATGACTATTATTCTAAACTAAATATGCATATTATAAATAAGATACCTATACATTATTTACATATTATTGATAAGATACTTAGATACATTATTTAAAACCAATAAAAATATGTTACATCACAGGAAATGCTTGTTAGTTATTTTGCGCACCGCCTATTTTTAACACCACGAGCCGCCACTTTATCATACTACTGCATTATTGTGACGGTTGAGGGGACCCCGAATCAATACGCCTCGGGCTCTAAAAATCCTTCGGACTGCTTGGAACTTAGAGCAATGCACATAGTACGACGAAAATAATTTTACGATCCGTGATTCGGAGCCAGTTTTTACGAAATTCGCGTCGCACGCGATTGGACGCAACATACAACGTTTTGTTTCGAATCAACGTGACGGTCGCCTTACGACGCATTTCGTACGCAGGTGTGCAGTGCCATCCAGAATCAGGACTTCACGGTGGTCCAGGACTACATCACCGGACTGAAGGCGTTGTTGTACATGAACGGCGGTGGCGGCGGCAGTAAACGGCAACCGGCGCAGCGTCATCCAACTGCCGCGCTGGTCAAAGACACGATCGACTTGTCCGACGACTACGACTTGGTGGTTTCGTCAGCGGCGGCGGCGGCGGACCGGGCCGGCAACGGCAAGCCCAAGTTCGGCCCTTACCTGAGAAACCGACGTCGCTCGGAGGCGTTCGAGGCGGCGTCCGAGATGGTCAGCGCGATGCGGGATACCGGACCGGATATAGCGGCCGCGACGCCGGAAGTGGTACGCGAAACGGTGGCACCGGAAACTGGTGGCCACGCGGAAGCGTCGCCGGTTGAACGGGCCGTGGGCTGCGCACTGAAGACGGTCGGCGCGTACAAGTCGCTCGACAATCGCGCGCAAGTCGTGGCTTTGGTCAACGAGGTCAGTACAAGTTGTTTTCACTAAGAAAGCTCGCACCGGCATGGATCAGATCAGGTTTCCCGGTCGGTCAACATCTTACATAACCGTCGAAATCTCTACCTAAGAGGTCATTTTCTTACGGTGATCCTCTACATAAAAACTCGATTTTTTCACATCCAAATAAATCTGTAATCGTGGCCAACGTGGACCTTTTTTTTTTTAAGTTTTAAATTAATTTTTGTTTTTGAATCATCTGAAACATTGCGGAGATCTCGAAAGCGTAGACAGAATTTTGTAAAAATTAAAATTGCTGTTATAAAATTGTTATTCTCGAATGTTGGTGTTGCCACTTGTAGAGTATTTTACTTGCTGCGAAAACAGATGAACTATTTTCGTTGAAAAATCATCATCCCTTCAAACGACTGGTTCGGGTGATCGGTTTTCGTAAATGTCGCTTAAAAAATAACTGTGTAACACAACGTATACCGGATTTCTTAATGATTTATCGTTTGGTTGTAGTGCAGTCCATAGGGTTGCAACCGACTGGATTGCTGTTCGATCTTCCTCGCCGTCGTGCGATTTATCAGCATTTGAAAACATAATAATAATAATAATTTAATTATTTTGGCTTGTATATAGGACTCGTGCGTAAACTGCGGCAAGTGTTACATGACCTGTAACGATTCGGGTTATCAAGCGATCGCGATGGACCCGCTGACACACGCCGTTCGCGTTCAGCCGGACTCGTGCACCGGATGCACACTTTGCCTAACGGTGTGCCCGATTCCTGGTTGTATCAGGTAAGCATAGGCGTAAATAAGGGTGGAGGGGTGAGAGGGGGAAACTGCCTCCCCTAAAAAAAATTAACGGGACAATGCCGCCCTTGATATTTTGTAAATTTATTTGAAATATATTATCAAAAAGTATTTTTAAGTTACGGTATATCGACAAAAAATAAAGTTTGTCCCCCCAGAGTTGCACAAGTTACGCTCATGCAGGTACGTAACACATTAGAATAGACGGCTACTGAACTAGTCACTGAAACACGGTTACTGAATTGCGTACACGCGTTTGATACCGTTTTCGAATGTATCATATCGTACCGATTTGGAATGCAATGCGAAAAAAACACATAAATACGATATATTTGTTTGAAATCGTATATGTCGGAGTCGATTTCGATCCTGTACTACGTGCATGCAAGAGCTGTCTTATTATGACTCCGATTTCCAAGTGTTGGTAGCCCTGTTCTACTGCATGAATTTTTTGTTTTCTCAACCCGTTCATTTCTTTTGACTATTAAAAAACTAAAATCTACAACTATTTTATATCCGTTATCTCGGATTAGTCGTATAATTTACGTATTACTAAAAATATTACAACGCACGGAATTTACGACAAAAAAGCCACGTCTACAAAAAGCGCTTCGATTGAAACCGGAAAATCGTGTCAAGTCTCGTACATTTGTTAATTTGTGCATGTAGATCCGGATTAAAGATCGGGAAAAGACGGCCGTGATCCTTGCCCTACTACCGACATCATAGTGCAATTTCGGCGGGGGGGAGGGTGGATTGTGCACAAATATTTTTTTCTAAACATACGTGTTTGATAAATACAGTGATATAATATAACGACATGTGAACTCGTTGTAGAAGACCTATACACATTTTTTATTAATATTATTCTATATATTTCCGTGATCAATGTTGAATTAATTTGTATACACACGAACACTTGTACACACGTGTAAATAATAGCAACAATAAAACCAAGTGTAAGATTAACACACTCTTTATCAACTCAGACGGGGTCTTTTTTTTATATTTTGTACAATCTTTTCGAAGCATCAGCAGTGGTGTCTTTCAATATTTTTCTACAGTAGTGCAGTCAGTATGCTTTTATTAAATCACCAATTCGGTGGTTCATTTTACCAAAGTGTCGATTACCGGGGAAGGAAGTTAAACCAGTCCAAAAATATAACTATTTTCATTTTGTACATCAATATTCGTACAGTACACGTCACTTTTTTCGATGTACAAAATGTCATTAGATTTATAAAATACGTAATAGTGTTCAATAGTTCAATAGTGTCATATGTAAAATTTAACATATCAGATATTTATAATATGTTATATGTTATATTGGATATATCAGATATTTATAATATATACAATTCTAAATAATGATTTTTTGTTCAAAGCATGGTCGAGAAAACAGTGCCGCACGTGATAAACCGTGGTCTGGGCCATCGACAGACGTTGTCCACGTACGCGTGTCCCAGCGATCACGAGTAATGTTTCTGCGTTGGACGGGACGACCGACTTGCGTATGGAGGGACAGTGTTCGCACCGAAAATATACTACTCGCTATCGAGACTATTTACAATTATTATTTACAGTTTTATGTACACATAATTTTTTCATCATTGTATCATTGGTATAAGTTATACCAGTGGTCATTAAGTTTTACGTCTCGACTAAGTTATAATTATATTTAAGGCTATAAATATGATTTTAATTTCTACTCATAGATATTTTTTCGTACATATTTATGTGATTTATTGAGTAGTTAATTGTGTTAGTCGGGTAATAGTAGTAGTAGTGAACGCTTAAGTAATACAAACATATTGTAAACTCATCGAATTTGCACCCGCATTCATTATTATAATATTTTCATCACAAACGTCTCTCTCGCAATTTTCCACTTTATCCGTCTCTCACTCTTTCTCTCTCTCACACACACATACACACACAAACTCTCAATATCTAGTCCAGAAAAAACCGGACGTTGCTGAGATTTGAATCGGCGATCGGCAGCATCGAATTGGCAGCACTTCTTCTTAGTTAATTGCGGTAGTTCATCTTTACGAAAAACAATTTGATTCGATTCCTGATAAAATATTTAAATTGTTTAGTTTGTGGACTTACATTTATAGACAAAGAAATCTAATGCATATCAAGATTACCATACAATCTTGCATTGTGTTTGTTATTCACATTGTGTATTTGTTATGTTAATCTTATTTTTTTTATCTTTGACCTGAGCTTCAAAAAATTAATATAGGGAAAAGGTCGAAATAGTTTATAGTTATTTACAAAAGTAGTTTACAGGTGTTATTAAAAATTCATATTTTATTTTTGATTTGAAAATTGTGAGAGTAGTCGTGTAATTTCTACAGAATCGGTGTTGTGCATAACAGTTTTAATTTAGTTTAAATTATAAAATGTTTAATATTGGTTTGTATAGGTATTAGAATATATTATTATGTAGGTTAATAGACTAATATATACATAATAAAACTTTATAGCACTTGAATAAATTAATTTAATGAATTCAGAAATATTCATGTGTAATATCCAAAAGTTGTTGTTCATGAAATCCAAGGGTTTATCAAAATTTTATTTTAAGACATTCATATTTATGTGTATTATTTTTAAATTATTCATGAGTGATTTCCTTTATTGTATGGAATATGTTTAAATAAATTACTAAAGACAAAAATAAAAAATATCATATATATTTTCTATTTATTTAATTATACATAACATATTTGCAGTAAAATATCAATTAATGTTTAGATTATAAAAATATCTCCAGCAGAAAACCTGAGTAACTTGTCTACTAACATAATAAATAGTTATAAAAAAAAAAAATTATGTATATGCTATACCGATGAAACATCCAACTATACTTGGGTATATTTTTTTAACTATCTATTCAAGTGATATGTTTTAATTTCTACATGGTACTTTTTTATTTTTTACAACTTATTTTTAGCGCCATAAATTATTTTCCACAAATTTATTTTCAATTAAAATCAATCAATTTCAACTTTTATTAAATTACCAACGAAATAAGGTCAGGTTTAGTGATGTAAATGAACAAACAGATTTATAATTTTGTGATTATAGAAAATTGTTGATAATTTCAAAACTAGGTGATAAATGTTTTTGAAGATGACAATAATCATATAATAGTAAGAAAAATAAATAATATAAGTATGTTACTAATTTACAATACATTTGTATCCAGCTTATTGAATATAACTTAAATTAAAATTTATATTTATATCAGGTATAAAAAACTATGGAATCTATATGCACATCGTTCATTTAAAGGTTATCGAAGCTGTATAAGTAGTCGATTCTTTCACCTAGTGTTTCCCACACTACATGACTGATTAGTACTACCTCTACAAATATTATTGGCGATTGTGGAAAATAAACAATAACCATTAATTAAAAAAAAAAAAATGTATGGGGCTGATTATATGAATGACTATAGGACATATTGTATTTTTCTCTGAAATCTTCTTCTCCTCCTATAATTTTCGATAGTAGATTAGTTGGTCGAGATGATTTTGTAATGATGTCGAAACTGTCAAGAGGTCTGTGTATGATGAGTAAATAACTTTATCGACCGCGTATTCAGCAACTGATGTATCAGGATGTATGGGTTGATCTGTAGTGTATATATTGTATAGAGTGGGAGATAAAACTGTACATTGCGGCACACTAGCTTGAATCGGAGAGATGTTAGAAATATCTGTGCCTGAGTTGACAACAAAGTACTTAATGTTCATTTAGGTAAGAATTTAGGACAAGGTAGTATGAAGGAAGTATGATTTTCTTTAATTTATATAAAAGTCCTTGATGCCAGATTTTGTCGAATACTTGCAAAACATCTAAAAACACAGCAGAGATGTATACCGAGAGTTCACGGGCCGGTAAATACAAAAAATCGATATGATATTAAATGAAATTTCCTAGTTTTGGAGTTTAATGCGGGCCGTATAAAAGAGACGTGATGTGGTCGGATGTGGCCCGCGGGTCGCCGGTTGCCGATCACCATAGATATTAAACATATGGATACGGCATTCCTATATACATTCTACATACACTGATTAGGCCAACATAACGGAGAGAGAAACGATGGTTCTCACTCGCACAGAAGTTTTCTGTGTGACAAGGAAAGTAAAACTCTTGTAAGAGAGAGAAAACATGAGTATAGATAATTGATAAGATAAGATTTCAAATTTTTTTCGTTGTATCCATTTATATTAAATTAATTTCATCATTAACCAATATCATTTTATTTTAAATATTACTTATATTGTTATTTTGATTTTAAAGGGTTGAAATCGGTAAAAATAAATTGAAAGTAAAAATCAAAAAATAAATAAAAAGTGAAAATCTTAATTTCATATTATGTTATCTCAAATATTTTGTTCTCTATAATCACCTTTGATATTAAACTGTTTTCAATTAAACAGATGTTTAATATCTATGACAATTTTATCAATTATGACATCTAGCGGTTAATAATAGTACCAATTATGTTAGCTTACAGATTTTTGTGTTATGCCGCATCCATTAGTTTAATATCAATGCCGATCACTGACATATTATTTTAGCGCATTTATCATCCGTTTACTATCTTGTTTCGTTCGGCAACGACGTGCACCAGGGTCACCATAGGTAAGTGTTAGATGTGAAATATTAATCATGATGTCATACCGGGAGACCTCTAGAAAACGATCGTTTGAATAAATACCAAATGCAGATGATGGTACGTTTAGTTTTTAATCGCATTTACATCTGTGTACCACGCGTTTACACGTGATGATATGATTTGTATAAAAACGGGGTGGGTATTAACTGTCAGAAAGTCATTTGTTCGAAAATGTGTGATCGAAAGTTCATATCTTCGAAAAACCGTGAGTACGAAAAGTCATGTGTTTGATGGTTATTTGTACGAATGGATATGTTTCAATCCATAGAGTAAGTACTCTCTTACTCTATGTTTCAATCACGGACTAAGATAGTATGTACCATAGAGTAATACTTACTCTATCTATTACTCTATGGTATGGACTGGAAACGATAATCATATCACCGGGCTGCTTGTGGTATGGATGAGACGTATATCGGGGGGGGGGGAAGTACGAGCCCGTCTAGCGCTCTATCTATGTTCATTTTAATGAACCAATCATTAATATTTAATTTACGAACTTTCCCTCCAATTTATAAATGTCAATAAAATACAATGAATGAATGAAAAATAATTAATTTACGGAATTAAATGTACGAACCAAAAGACTGACTCTCAACACCCGTATGCGCATCCTCAGTCCTCTAATATCGAAAAATAATAAAAGCAATCTAAAAGTAAAACTTCTAATTTACAAAACCCTCCTAAAACCTATCTGTACTTATGGCATTCACCTCTGGGGCCCAGCAAAAAAGTCCAACACCAATAAAATTCAAGTATTCCTAAACCTAGCTCTTCATCAACTCTCCAATGCACCATCGTATGTCTCAAACCTCAGATTACATAATGATCTTCACATGAAAATCATAAACGAAGAAGCTCAAACCTTTTACTTACGCTTCCACACTCGACTTCTATTCCACCAAAATCCTATTATTAAAAACCTCTCCTCTCTAACCCCTACAGGAAATATGAGGCGAAGGTTAAAAAGGAAAAAGGTGTCGTGAGCTCCTACAGTTACCAATTTAAAATATACTAAACAAATGTACAATTAAAAAAAAAAAAAGTAGAAAATAATAAATATATACATATATACACACACATAATATGTTATGTATATTATATATAAAAATGCATGCTAAGTGTTGTCAGTGGGCGGCTTCTTAATCAAATTCTCACATTCTCTTAACATATAAGCTTATTGTACATTAATTGTATAGATTGTTTATTTCTAATATAAAATAAACTTCCGTAAACTTTTTTTTTTATTTCTAATATAAAATAAAAAAAGAACCGGATGGGCCTCGCTCTGCTGTACAGTTAGGGGTGGAGTGCACCTCGCTTATAGGATAGGTCATTATTATAATGGATTTGTTAAATTTGAATGCAATGATAGATATTATTGTATACGAATAACGATTCTGAACGGAGTTCATATGTTTGTCTAGGATATAATACATTGTTATTTATAAACATTGTAAAAAGTATATTTTATTTTGAAACGATAAATATATTTTTCAATTAGGATGGGTTGGCAGTTGCATACAGCAATATAGTTTGTCAGTCTAGAACATTCTACATTATATTATATTTTACATGTAATTTTATGTCAATATTCGCTGTTCAAACGCTTATAAAAAAAAATTGTGCCTATGGATTTTAATAATTTTTGAATAACAATAAGAACTACTTTTGTGGAATCTTCTATTAAATTTTCAAGTATTTTGTACGAACCAAATTTTTTATCACCGATTATAAAAAAAAAAAAATGTAAAAAAATCGAATATTTTAAATGCCTATAAGTGGCTTAAAAATCAATATAATATTTTGAAAAAAATATGACATAAAGAAAATACCAATCTTAACAGCTGGTAGAAATTTCAAATATCTGCGACTTATACTTTTTGAATTATAAAAAATATTTAAAATCGTTTGAGAATAAATCGCTATTTTATGCAATTTCGTAGATATTTAAATTTCAAACAGTCATAAAATTTTTTCCTCTAATTCCGGTAGAAATTTTTTTAAAGATTTTTGAAGAGTAGCTTATAGATAACCTAGTGTTAAAATTTTGAACCTTAAGTATAAACAGAAAAAATTTTATGAATTTTTATCTACAAAATAACTTGCAAATTATCGTGATTTTTACATATTTCGTATAAATTGGAACTTTGAGCACTTATAAAAAAAAATTGTGACTTACGATTTTAGATTTTTTTTTATCAGTTAAGGAAAAACTTATAAGAAACCTTGTATTAAATTTTCAAGATTTTCTGGGCAGCCGAAAAAATTTTATCGTTATTTAAAAAAAAAATACTTAAAAAAATTGAAAATTTCAATTGTCTATAAATAGCTTAATAAAAGTCAAAATATTTTGAAAATTTAATGGTGTATAGAGAACGCTAATCTTAACATTTGGTGAAAATTTCAAGTATTTACATCAATTAGTTTTTGAGTTATAGCAAAATAAAAAATTTGATTATGTCGAAAACTGGTTTTGCGTAAAAACTCCCGTTTTTCCCAAATTTTTTTATGGTTTTTCCCGTCGCATTTAAAAAATATTGGAAAATATTTTTTACTTTTGAACCCTCAAAGTACCAAATAGATTCAATTTCCTTTCAGAAAAGTTGCTACATAAGGCAATCGAAGCATTTTTACTGCCCCAAATCATGTCGACAGACACAAAAAAAAAAAAAAAAAACACACATCATTGTAAAATCAATACATTCTTCACTCCGTTCAGAATCTAAAAAAAAGTTTACGGAATTAAAACATAAGTAAAATATAGTATTATATAGTACTTCAATTATAAAATATATGACTTATAGCACATTTAACTGGTATATTAAATTGTATGATACATATATCGTTCGTCCAACATATGTAAATGTTCAATTGTTGATGTAAAAATAGAGAAAAGAGTAAGAAAGTAACACTATTCAAAGTGAATAATTATAATAAAATAGCTTGGGAATCAGCAGCAAATAATGCTATAAACAACCAATTCAAGTCCTTAAAGTATATTTGTTCTGAACATTTTTTTACCTGATGATATAATCACTGATTATTCAATTCCATTTGATGTTGCTGAAGTATGTAAAATATAAATTATAATATACAACTGTTATAAAGTGAAATAATATATATAATTTTTAATTATCTAATACAATGTTCATAAATTAAATTATTTTTTTAAAAGGTATTTGTTAAAAGGCAAATATATGAATTAAAAAAAGGAGCTATACCATCTGTATTTGAACAAATAAATATATGCGAACCTTCACCAACAACTGAGTCATTTAAAAAAGGACTTTTTCCAATACAAGCACCTAATATTAGTATTTGACGTGTTTTATTTTTACAATATATCATATTAAATAATATTTTTATAATTTAAGGCTGCCACTGTATTTTTAAAAATAAATATTGATTTTGTTAATCCTACAGTAACAATTATACCAAGCAAACAAATTTGTTTAGCGGATTTACAAGTAATAATTTTTATAATAATTAGTACCTAAATAACCTTACTTGGTTTACCTACCATGAAAATTAAATTGCATATTATATGTTTTTTATATTTAAATATTCCATAAGAGGCATTTTGTTCCCATATATTTACTGACTAGATGCAATTTTGTTTACAGAAACCAGTGTTTTAAAATGAATTAATTAATTCATCGAGTTTACCAATTGGATTGTTAACTTATATAGATAGACAAATTGTAACACCATGAACATATATACTGTATATAACACATTAATATATTCCTGATAACATTGAATGTATTGAATATAGATAGCGCACAAGGCTAGGTGGAACTGTTTCCCTCCCAGTTTCGTCTCTCCCAAACCTTAACAGGCCCGACTCCCCGTCATCCGCCCGCCCGGTCGTTTCCAGTCCATACTATCTTAGTCCGTGGTTTCAGTTGTCATATTCTTATATAGAATGATACAATTACCTAACCTAAGGTTGCTGCCTGGTATATTTAGATTGGTTTATTTTGATTTCCTCAAGCATTTCTTTTTATATTTTCTTTTACTTATTTTTGCTCCTACACTTATAGAATCAGCTCCGTGAAAATGGTGATTTTCAGAAACAATACAATTTTTGTCAATATGATGTATATTATTTTTACAAAAATTCCGAATTCTTGCACCTTGGAATTTTTTTTTACACAACTCCAATAGAAAATATGTTTACCGTCTGTTTTTCTAATGCAGTTTTTATTTGTAAAATATAAATAATTATTAATGTTTAGAATTACACCACTATAAATACTATTTAATATTTTTATGATCGTTTAAAAAAAAAAAAAAAAACCGTCTACCTTGCTCTCAGCATTAATAATCAACTGCGAGTGACATACTTTACTAATCTACGTATATGTCGAATATAACGTACTTTATAATGTTAACCTGTACGATGGGATTTTTCATAATGCGTATTGTTGTACTTATCAATTGCTTATTACTAATCATACAATATATATATAATATAAGGGTGGGTACCTATACATGAAAAATCTGTTTTCTGTGTGAGATATATCAATTATCGAACCATGTTCTAGATTCAATTAGTTTACTAGTTTTGTTTTTAAAGTCGAACAAATAACCTCTGAAGCACATCACTTTTCGAACACACTACTTTTCGATGATAAGGACTCTCGATCACATATTTTCGTATACATGACTTTCGAACACATCACCGTCGAATAAGCGACCGGCACCCATTTAAATGATACGTTTTAATGTATAATTTTATAAATTTACTATTCGTATGTCGTGTACTGGTGTGTGTAACGATACAACGTTTCAATCCCAAATCACCAAATTATATGAAAAATAATACAATGTATAGTACCTATAATCAGAAAATAATAATCTACGTTTTGTCGATTTTCTGACTGGTTTTATTAAAATATGAGTAGTAAACAATTCGACAATTTTTATAACTATTAATGTATTATGCATGATAAAATATATTTTAATTTATATTTTTATTATTTACGTATAATCTAAAGTTCTAACCAATATAAAAAATATTCTAGAGAGTGCAAACTTCTTTATCGTAACTACACCAATGAGTAATTTACTGATGGTAATTAAAATAACATTTCCACATTTTGTATATTAATTGGTGGTTATTTATCGTGACTATATCATACGAACTGATACATACTTGTATTTTACTGATTTTGTTTTAACCCGTTTTCGATACATGAAAGTATTCATGTGTTTATTTTAGACCTTCTATCCCGGGGGTATAGTCAATTTTCGGTGGTAGGGATAGGAGTGGTATATGGTATACGATATGCCATAGGAGTAAAATCAATAAATAAATAAATTTTTTCGGGAAATTCTAAATATTTATAAGGGGGGGGGGGTATTACCCCTTGGAAACTCTACTGAAATAAACACTGAAAAGGTTTACAGTACAGTTGATTTGTCTAATATCAACGCCGATTTATTTCTTTAACTAACTAAAGATACTGATAACGAGTTGTTCAATATGAATTGGTTAGAAATGAATTATCCAAACATTCAAAAACCCCTAACAAATTGAAAAAGCAAAAAAATTATTGTTTACACTAGAAAATTTAAGTCCTATAGTCTGAAGATGAATTTGAATCCACGAACATTACTTATAATATACGAAATATATATAAATGGATCCAAAAATGTATAACAATTCATCAATTGAGAACGGCTGAGCCGATTTGGCTCAAATGTTTTTTGATTGTTCGTAATTGCTAGGAGAAGGTTCTTATGTAAGAAAAAATGAAGAAAGTTGCACGGAAAATTAAAAAGTAATATAACCGTGTAAATTGTATACCTATATAGCTAACAGCAACTCTTTTTTTGTGTGTGTTTTATCGGAGTGTTTAAATATATATGTATTCCCTTGGTTATAGAATTACGTAATTACAGTTTATCGTATAAAACAGATGCATCCGTCAAAATTCCACAGTACAGTAAGCTTATTGATAAGTGTTAATCATTTTTTAAAGAGTTTTGGTATGGTTGTTTTTAAAATTGATAGCAATTAGACGTATAAACTTAAGTCGCAAAACTCGCAATTATACGAGTCAAAAATATAGAAGAGCGAGTCAAACGGACGAGCAACGCGAAACGTGGAATGAAGTTGAACAGAATGATGGAATCAAAATCAACAACATAGTATTATATATAATTTGGTATAGAGTAAATATATTAGACCTACTGGCAGAAGATAGGTTAAGTTAAAAAGTGATAGTAACTCTGGGAGGTGCTCAAGCAGACATTTTGATATTTACAATGGAAATTTTAATAATTTATTATTTATATTTTATTTATTTTAAAAATAATAGTTAGTGTAAAATAAATTATTAAAAATTATTATTAAATTATATATGAATTTAACACACAGTTTAAGACATATAAGAGGTAAGGTTTTTAACGGGCTACAAAGTGCACGGGTTCAGCTAGTAAACAGTAATAATTTTAAACATATTATATAATTTAATATTTGAAGTGGATATATTATACACATTAAAATGAATAACATAAATTTCGACTTAGAAAGAAAATAATTATAATAATAATAATAATAATAAGAAGAAGAAGAAGAAGAATGTTAAACGTAATAAAATACAACGTTATTACTCGTACACTTATAAAATAGGTTAATCAAGGATCACAAATCTACCAGACGTTGTCAATAGCAACCGTTGCCCATAGTGACGAATTACCAAACAAAAATCAATAACAGCCATTCGTGTGGACATTCGATGAGATTGTTAACCGAATATTTTCCGAAAAATAATATTTGACGTAAAGTATATGAAATATATATATTAACATATTACATACGTATTTAAAAATTAAATATATAAATAATATAATAAAAAAAAAAAAAATCGCATAATAAATAAATTATTAATTCTAAAACGTATACAATATTTTTGAATTCTAAGTGAAGCAAAAAATATATTAAAATCTGTTTTTTTTGGGTCTACACGATTTTTACTAAGAGAAATGTTTCGATCAACAATTTTTTTTTATATAAAATTATGTTAAGTTGGTGAATTTAGGAGGCTATTTTTGAATTTTACAATAGTTTTCCAAATAATTTATAAAACTCAACAATAATTACAAAAATATTTGTGCAAAATTTTCATCGTAAAAATACATATAACTTTAAATTTAACAAAATATTGTTTTACACACTTTTCTGTCTGAGATTATCTTGCTTACGAAATCATGACTATTATTATTTTCAGTTAGTGGTTTACTGCAGTCTACACATCGTTTTTTACGTCTTCTCCAAAGTAGACCGGAAATAACAGTGTTCAAATCCATCTGTATTCAGTACCTATTTGACTAGTGTTTCTACGTTAGATATCAATTAGGGCGCTTGTAAATTGCGCCCACATTAAGTAGGTAGTAAAAATACTATAGTAAATTGCGCCCGGGATTTTTCGGGGTCTAAAATGGGTATAGTAAATTGCGCCCATAGTATCTACTATCTTGAATTCATCGTTACCTATTAGTGTATTTTAAAAATACTGTTGTTCATTTATTGGTGGATAAGCCGAACGTTTATCGCTATAATCGATATGATATTAGCGATATCAATGCTTTTATGCGTATACAACGACTTTACGTACAGCCCGTAATACATACGTACATTTAAGTAAGCCGTTTGCTTGCAACTGTTAAATATTATATAAATATTATGGATATTATACATACTGAAAGCCAATAAAAAAACGACGTCATAATATACCAAACATTTAAATTTTCCAAATTAAAACGCGAGTTGTCTTCGGGCGAAACAAAGTGGCGATGTGCTGTAAAAACGTGTGATGCATTTTTGAAAACTGTCGGAGAAAAAAATAATACGAAAATAACTGAAAAAAATGTGAATCACCGTCATAATATAGATTTATTAAAATTACAACGACAAATTGTGTCCGCTAATGCAAAGCGGAAAGCAACCGAAGATATCTGTGAAAGACCAGAGAAAATACTCCTCGTGGTGTCCTCTGGGTAATGCTAAATGACTATCATAAAAATAATACTTCTATTAGGCGCAATTTACTATACAGAAATTTGTACCTGAAAAATACCGGGTGCAATTTACTACACAAAAATTTATACCTGTAAGGCTGGGGCCACACGAGCGTATAATGTACGTTCGTAACGCACGTTAATTTTGACGTCCGTTGTAGAATTATATTGATATTTATAGATTGGGCCACACTAGACGTGCGTCAAAACATACGTGCGTATGAACGGACGTTGATTTTCGCCTTTTCGTATTTTCCTACAACGCACGTCGAAACATGTATACGCACGTTGTAGAAGTGTGTTATTTTGAACTTGAATGGCCATACGGACGCACAATTGTACGTACGTATAATTACATTAATTTGTTTTTGGAGTGTGTTGTGTGTAGTTTGTTAAAAATTTTTAATTCAAAAATTATAATACATTTTCAATAAAAAAATCAATATGATTAATATTGAGAGTGAATTTCTAATTAATGAAATTCAAAAACGGCCGTTATTATGGAATCCTTCAAATGAAGATTACAAAGACAAAAACAAAAAAAATTCAGCCTTATGTACGATAACAACTCATCAAATGAACTTATCGACATGCAAAAATAATTAAAAAACTTAACATTGTCTTTTCGAAGTTGATTGTACAATTGAAAATAATGGTCATGAGATTGACGTTCAGAATTTATAGGGTGAACCCAAAATTGTCTTCTTTGCTGCTGATTTCTTAAGTACAATTACGTCAAATATGAGAACGTAACAATTTCGTTCGAATTCATTACACCTACGTCTTGTACCAAAAAAAATCTGTACGAAACTAATAACTATTTTTTCAAAAATAATACATCTACGGTTGTAATATTTAACGCTCGTGTGAACTGATAAATACGTGCGTCAAAATATACGCACGTTATAACGTGCGTACGATGTAGGTACGCTCGTGTGGCCCCAGCCTAAAATATCGGGCGCAATTTACGTTTGCTCATCAATTAATCTTAAATCTGTTCGTTATTCATAAATTAGAAGCACGGTCTAGAACATTTCGGCGTGGCTATCTCGGCGTCGCCATTTCGGCGTGGCCATTTCGGCGTAGTGCCCTTTCGGCGTAGGGTTATTTTGGCGTAGAGATGTTTTGAAGTTTTATAAATTTGAAGTTATTTATTTAACATTATTTCTTATTTATATTATTTAATCATAAATATATCTGTCAGAAAAAATTATTTAATTATTATTAATATATTTATTCTAATGAAATAAACAAAAAAAATTTATAATAAACACATTAATTAAAATAAGGAGAATACTATTAAAATTATAAATACAATTTTGTATTAAAAAAATACATAAATATATCTGACAGAAAACATATTATTTAAACGCAATTAAAATCACTTTTATGAAAAAATCTAAAGTGACCACGCCGAAATGACTTAATGCCGAAACGTCCTACGCCGAAACGGCCACGCCGAAACAGCACCCGTCGAAATGGCTACGTCGAAACGTGCGGCTCCGCATAACCCAATATTTGTAGATTAAATATCTGATGCAATCGGTAAATTTTATTTATTCGTATGGCAATATATATGGGGTAAATAGTGAACTTAAACGAAGTACATTGTTCTAATTCATTGTTGTAGTTGAAATTCATATAATTGAGTAAAAAATATTAAACTGTATTTTAAAATGTATATTATATTTGTTATAATTACATAATTATCTTTAACACTGAGTTCTATGTTAACGCGACAAATACAAAATAATAATAACATAACAAGACATCTGTCTACCTAGATGAACATCATATAACTTTGTAACTTTGGATTTTAAAATAATTCTGTCCATAATTAATATTACTCCACAATAAATGATCGTTTAGTTACCGCTAAAGGTCTTTCAAATCTAATAGATATTATATTTTTATTTAATTTGGTAATATTTTCTAACATACTGATTATTTAAAAAAACGAGTTAATGATTTTTTACAAAGTATTAATAAAATTAAAAATGTATGAAATAGTTTTGAATATTTGTAGAGCAAATAATATTCCATTAAATAGTGAACAAATACAAAATAAAAGAAAAAAGCGTTTTCCTCAAAGGTTTGAATGATTTTTTATTGATGAAAATATATCGTTAGAAAATTAACAATTTTAATCAAACATTCTTCGAAAAAAATGATTTTTACCTATTTAAATAAAACTGTTAACGAATTAGAAAAACAATTTTCAAATAATTCCAATATTTTATACATCATTGATTACCTATAACTCCGAGAAATGCCAAATTTCTAAGCTTTGATGACCTAAAACCTTTACACGGGTAAAACCTGAATGCATATGATTTACCTTTTTGAGAACACGATTGTATATGTTTACTCTTTAATAATGGAAACACGATTTCGTATGCTACGGTGTCAAATTTATAATACATTTATACTGTTTTTAAAAGTTCACCGTATGTTTTAAAAAAATTACCAACTGTTAGGAAATCGAATAAATAAATTGAATAAAATAAAATTGCTTAAATTGAATAAGCTGTAAAATAGCTAAAAATAACGTACGTAATCGTATTTAAAAAAAGGTTGAACTTAGTAACTTTTGTTACTATAATATTATGTTAAAAAGAGGGAAATTGGTGGAGGCCTGTGTAGACTTGTGAAAAATCGCTGCTCTAAATGGCTAAAATATTATAATATATTTTTACAATTTAAAATATAAATATAATCTAATATTTAATTTCAAAGTTACAGATAACAATTCCTAGTGTTCGATGTTATTTGACAAGTTGACCACCTGATATATTTTACCAGTCTCTCCAAAAACGTCTGGAGTATTATAAACGATACTCTAATAACTTACTGATTACAATTTTTTGATTTATTATTGCACACATATATACATATAATTTAATGAAAACTTTATATAATAGCAAATAAACAGAATAATCACAAATTAAATTAAATTTAAAAAATGTATACTTTAGGATCATAATTATATCATAATTACGGGATAAACATTTTATTATTAAACTTCAATGTCTAATTTTTTATTTTTTTTTAACCAAAGTAATTTTTTCATTTCTAATATTATTTTTATAGACATTATTTTATTTGGAGATCGTAGATTTTATATCTGGATTCTTGCAAGTACACTAATTTATTTACTTTTAATAAGTGATTACCAGCAGGACAAAGAACATAGGGATTATCCCTAAAAACGGCTTCATCTAATTTTGAATTATTTCTTCCCAGTGATTAAGATGAGATTGTGGGCTACCTAAGAATGTTCGTAAAATCGCAACGTTTCTATTAGTTTCGTCCACTAACAAATTTAAAATGTCATCATCCAAAAATGTAGAAAAAAAAAATGTATATGGTGAACCATTGATTAGAGTTTTTATTAAATCCGGATTAATGCCAACATATTCATTATTTCGGTTAAATATTGTACTTGAATTAAAGTTTGCATCAACATCTCCCCCGATTGGTTCTGATACATTACTGGTTATTTTAAGAATGGGATCGTAGTACTATATCTGGAGTTTGTGGAATTTCTGTTCTTTGCTATTCGTCATTACAAAATGACGAAAATTCGTTTGAATCATACTATGAAATAAAAAAAATCGTCAACCATTATATCTAATTCACAAGAACGAAGACTTGCTATAAATATGAGGGTTATAGTTATTTACCTCCAATATATTATCTAGGTCTAACTTATATTCAGACCAATCGGATATTTCCGAAAATTTTGAAATCCCATTCGAGCCCAAAGTTGTTTAAAAAATAGATTAAAAACCGTTAACAGTATTGGAAAAAAAAAAAAAAAATTGATAATTCAGCAGTCTTGATAAGAACTGCACTATGATAAACTTATGTAATATTCCATTTGTGTCATTTTTAATTTTAACAAAAATCGACGTTTAACCACGGGAGAAAATAAAATACGTTAAAAAAAAAAATCATTGTGAGCGTATTGATAACTATTATTTACTTATTTATTTTTCCATGTACATTTAATACACGGTTTTTCGGTTAAAGGTCCGCGGAACAACCGTCAACAGAATATTAAAAATATATTTTTGTCGGCTGCTCAGGGCCGATGATAATGTTACAGCTTCGTGGGAAGAAAAACAGACACGCTGCCGTGGAATCCTCACGTTCACTCGGTTTCACACACGGTTCTCGTAATGGAACGATCGTGCTATTGCGTTGACGTGCGACGTGCTCGCGAAAAAAATATTTCGCGGGCGTTTTTAAATCGTACGTTTTTCGCGTTCACGCAATCCGCAAAACGCTTTTATCCCGTAGATAGAAAAAAAAAAAAACCCGAGATCGCGTTTATTAGTCTTCTTGGATTTCCAACGAAAGTAGGGGGGGGGGTCGAACTAACCCTAAGCCGGCTCTCTGGTCGTGGTGCGCGTGCCCCACGCCCGGTACGTTATATTGATTTTTTAACCGCGGACCAGACGCCGTAGCGCGATGTGCACGCGAGGGCCGCGCGTGAGGCTGCGGCGGTTTCCTTGGAAACAGCATCGCGCTCGGGCCGCGGACGGGTGGAGGGGGCGTGCGCGCTGATAACCGGCGACGGTGCGATGGGGATACGCGACTGCGGGAACGGGACCGTTCGTCCCGGTCAGATTTCCACCAGAAGCCGTACGTTGCCGGCGTCACTCGTCCAGCCGCCGAACCGGTAGAAACACAAAAGGATATCAATAACAATCGTCGTCGCCGTCTTCGTCATCGTCATCGTCGTCGCGGCTTTCGTCTCGTCGCAGGTAATAACGCACCACCGTGTCCAATGCCGTTGTAGTCGTAGTACGCACACGAAATTACGTAACGTTCATCGTTTCGTGTAATACGTGCGCACCGCGGTGACTGATGTCATAACCGACTCTTAGCGCGCACACACACACACACACACACACACGCGTAGCCGTGTAAGCCGATCGTTGTTGTGGTGTTCACTTTTCATTTCCATTACAACATGTTGTTACTACTGTCAATGTTATTATTATCGTTATTGTTACTGTTGTTATCGTTAGTATTATTGTTATTACTGTTGTTGTTGTTATCGTTATTGTAATTATTGTAATTATTATTACTACTATTACTATCATTACTATTATTATTACTATTATTATTATTATTATTATTATTATTATTAATGTCATTATTGTTGTTGTCGTTGATGTTGTTGTAACAATATTGTTGTCGTTGATGTTGTTGTAACAATATTGTTTTCGCTTGAAACGCATAGATTTTCACACGTCCCGTGTAAAACGATTTGATGTTCGTTACAAGTTCCGTTTCCGAGTCGCACGACGATAGAGTAGTGGTCGCGTTGACACGAGTTTGAACGGTAACCATACCTTTTTACTTGTACACAACCATGTTCACCCGCCGTACCCGAGTTGCGTGTTCACGCCTTACGTTTGATGTAAATTAGTTTTTTTTCATGTACTTGTTTAACGCTCGATTATACATCGATGTAATATGAACGTGTGTGTGTTGTTTGTTCGTTCTTCGTTTGAACGTTTAAAAATAACGATATCTGCTCTCTTCTCTTTTACTCACTCTCTCTCTCACTCTTTCTCTCTCTTTATCTCTCTTTCTCTCTCTTATCGTGTACATCGGTTGATTACACGCGTTCGAACAAGTTACGTACGGTTTATTATGCATTTTTTGTTTTTTTTTTATTTTTATTATAATTATTATTTGCCGGATAAATCCAACCCCGGATTGTATACAAACGAGCAGATTAAGACCGGGCTGGAATTATTGAAAATGTAGTACTTTTAAAACCGTACGTTTTTTTTTTTTTTTTTAAATGCAAATAAAATAAACTCACTCACTGGTTTACACGTATGCTACGATAACGATATCTCACTAATTTCATGTTCAAAATATTCTTCGTGTTTCAACGCTCATTAGTGCGTTCTACATACAATTATTGATATTAATTAAGATCTCCTAGACGCATTAAGATCGGATGGTCCGCTGATCAATGTGTGTACTTTTTAAAAGCACCATTAAGCAATGGCATTCCGCGGAAAAGCTGTGCTAAATATGATGTGTAAAATAATATTATCATTGAACAGCAATTTATGATGGAATAATGTAACATGTTGGTCAATTAAATGAATACATTTTCAATGAAAAAATATAAATAGTAGAATGCATGGAGTAATTATAGTTCTTATATCAAAAATGTACATTGATATTGTTTAATATAACTGAGAGTGTTTACTAATTATTGGCATGTAAAGCTATATAAATCAACAACCATTTGCAATTTTCACTCATTTAGAACACATTGCATTTTTCTTAAATTGAATGAAAACTTGAAAAAAAAACTCGGAAATATGTTGTATTTCAGTAAACATGAAGCTTACACTAATATTTATTTTAATAAAATAAATCATTTTTTTTTTTTTAATCTGAGAAACTTGGAATAATATGTAATGTTTTATTTAATGCTATTTTCTTTTATTAAAAATACAGTTCTTTAAACTTTATTAAAAGCACTAACATGTTGTGTATTCATAAAAGTATATTATTAAAACCATTTTAATAAAATTCCAATTTGTTGTGTTCTATAATATTTGTACATGGTTATAATATTGAGATATAATTTTTAAGGACTAAAGTAAAATTAATAGTGTTGTGTATATGTAAATATCATGTACACTATATATGTTGATAACATTTATTTTTAAATTTTAATATAATAGTGTCATTTGAAATTCCTATAATTGAATTATGTATTAGTCTGTCCTTATATAATTGAAGAAATATCATAAAATACCAACTAAAAGAATAGATAAAGAAGTATAATTTTTAAATATCAATCAAGGTAAAGAATGTGCAAGTACCTATACTTAAATTACATTAGGATCATCATTAAGAGGAAAAAATGTTAATTTTGCTATAATAGCGTTCAAACAATTATATTACATTAAGGTTATTAATTTCTTATATTTTTAAAAATAATGAAAACATTACTTATATTTTGTGGAATCTGAATAGTTAGGTATTATAATATAATAGTTAAGTATTATTTAGAAATCATAATATTTCCTCATGTTTAAAAATATAAATCTGCATATGATAAATGATTTATGTCTGTGGGAAATAAGTAATAACATATTCGTATTCTTATTTATTACAAAAGTATGGTTTGTTGAAAGAGAACAAATAAATAAATAAAATTAAATAGGAATAAAACAATTATTTCATTATACATAATATTTAATTGATGTAATTATTATTTCTTAAATTGATGACTTATCATATAATATTATTGTATTTATGATACTATTGGTTCCTGTTGGATCATAAGCCATGCCTGGTCTCGTGTCAAAGCCTAAAAAGCACTCTGAAAACACTTTCTGCATAGAACCATACCGCGTATACAGCATTACTACTACCAGTACCAATGAAGAACACTCTAGCTTTTCTGACGATGAAGTCATGAACCAACCTGGGATGGTGCGGTTGATGGGCTACCTCGAAAATATGCCAGTGGCGGAGCGGGTTCCTCGATTCACAATACGACTAGCTGATGAAGAACCTAAAAATGAGTCAGAAACTGGAGTCCAAGAAACTGAAGAAGCTCGCAGAACCCGAGAAATCGAGGAAGATCGCAGGAACTACATGAACCGTTTTTTCCGTTAAAAAAATATAACCACAAAAGTAAGTCAAACCGATGAACATTTACTGAGCAAAAGTATAATAATATAATATTAATACGGTTTTTACAGAACTTACATTTTTTGATGTCTTCAATACTATTATCCATTTGATAATACATACAATTTATCCAAATATAATTAGTAAAAATTAAAAAAAAAATTGTATTTAGATAATTATTTCACTTCCTAAAATGTTTTTATGTATCAAAGCACCAGCATATAATTAAAAATATTATAATAATTCTTTTACAGTAAGTTTAAACTTTCAAAAAATAGTAGATGGACTTATTGTGATAATTAATTATACTAGAAAACATTTAATTTTAAAGAAAAAATTAATTTTGAAGTGATATATTCTTTAATTCTGGTCAATGTCATTGTTATATCTAATGCGTTTAATCTATCTGTATTAATCTAATTCAAATACTTACTGTTTTATATTTTATCTCTTAGGCACTTCATTTAAACTATTTTGCTAATTACTACATAAATGTTACATTTTAAAAACAAATGTCATTAATTAATGAAATTATTTCAAGCCTTGTATCGAGGTAAAAGTGTTAAAATTATTATAAAATAAAAATGTATGAACGATTTGATTTGATTTTTAGATTCCGGCAACATAGCTACTTATTCAAGAAAAGAAAGTTTATCCACTCAATGAATCATAATCATTCTTTTGATCAGTTTAATTAAATATATATCAATAAAATAAGAATTTACATATATACATAAGTAAAAATAGCATTGTAAATTTTTTTTATTTTTTTTTTTTGCTTCACATTATTTAACAAAAACATGTTAACATAGGTATACACTATAATTAAAACTTATACATTCTACATTAAGAAAGCATTTAGAAAATATAATCATGAATGTATAAATAATTTTATTGTAGATAACCTATGTGCTAAAAAATTATTGTTATACTCTAATATTAAATGGTATTATTCTAAATATCAAAATCAAAATTTATTGCACTATAGTTATGATTGAAATCAAATATATTTCTTAAACAACTAATATTTTGTACAGCATACAATTTTGATTCTAATCCAAATTTATTTGGAATTTTCTACTGTAAACTTTAAATTATAATTATTAGTAACATATCATTATTTTACAGAGATTTTTTTCAGTGATGAAATAAAATAATTGAATACATGTACACTGCAAATATTATTATCATGTTACATCAATAGTATAAAGTCAATTTTATATACTTTTTATTGAAATCAATTATTGTCATAAATAACTATAAAATCTAAGTATATTATATTTAACCATTTTATAAGCATCCTTATTTTTTTTTTTTTAACCTATACAAATGAATAAAATATTATATTATAATTCTAACTTGTACCATTTTTGTCTTTAAAAATTCAACAATTCTATAAAAGACCAAATAGTGTAATTTTTTTTTTATATAAACATCTTATGTATACTATGTAGAACAAATTGATAACAAATAATAATAAATAATTGTATTCCTCTTTAAGCGATTTTTATTTAAGTATTTTATATATAACGTTTCTTCAAACATGATGTTGTTTCAGTAACAACTGTAAGATTGGAACTTTATACCAAAATTAACTGTTCCGGTATAAAGTCAAATATTTGAGTTTCTATTTCAATATCACAATAAAAAATATTAAACATTTTACAAACATGCAGATAAGTAATTAAAACTAGGGTAAATTCAAAAATAAAATTTTTATTGGAAATACATACTTGTAATACAAATGTGAAAAAAAATGTAAATATTTTTTTGGACTCATGTACAGAATCAATTATTGTCTAAATATACAAATTTAATATTGCGCTTTTCATAACAATGTTCTATTGTTTTCATAAAAAGCAAAAAATTTATTCTTAAGTTAGTTTTTTAACGTAGATTTATTTTAAGAAATGAAATAACTTAATAAAAGTAATGAATTGTAATCAACGTTTGACATCTTATGTTAAATAAAATAATATATATATATATATATATATAGTAAAAAAATAATAATGCTGACTTAAAAATGTATTTATTAAAGTTATCAATTCTAAAGCAATGATTTTTCTCTTACATAATTTAATAATAATTAAAATTGAATGATATACAATTTAGTGATAGTATAGATAAAATGTTTGTGTTTTGACCAATCATAGTTTGAGTTAAAAATATCTAATGAGGTATTTTCTAAGAATAAAATATATTTTTTAATGCAATTATTCAATATTTGTATTTAATTATACTCATGACTATGAAATATAAAATTAAACTAAATTATATTTTTAAACTAAATTTGACAGGAACTTGATTATGACTATATCATGCAATATTTATAAACTAAAAATTATAAAATAATAAACTAAATTTTCTTATTCGGTAACTTGCACAGCCTTGATGATAGTTATTGACTGACATATAAATAAATTTGTATACTTAACAGACAAAAGGACATAACAAATATTGGTAAAAATTAAATTTTACATTGGTAATACAAGTATTCAAAATTATGATTTTATTATAATATTATTATTGCATTAAATTTTTAATTATAATGGCAATCATATTATTTTGAAATACAATCAAATTGTTTTCAAGTTTAAGTATTATTTAATTTTGGGTTTGAACTCGATTTGCTCAAGCTTGTAGAATATTTGACATTCGTATATATATATATATTTTTATTGTTTTGCGCTTATTAATCAAATTAGAATTTATTTTGCATGTTTTATTAAATGTTATTAAATATCGAATTATTTTCTGTAAAGTATAATTAAATGCAAAATAATGTAGATTATAACTGATATGAATTAACAATATTTGATAACTTAATCATTATAATTGATAAGCAAACAAATGACTTCAGAAATAATATTATTTAGAAATTTTTAAATAAAAAGTATAACAATATTTACTTTTATTTTTATTCGTGAACTGATTTTACTTTATTATCATTGACATAAATAAATTTGTTAGGTTCTGTAATAAATACATTTTCATTGAGGTTAATAAAATTAAGTTCAGATTCAGGTTCTGGATTTTTTCTTTTATAATTTGAAATTTTCCATTTCATGTTACAATACTCATCAGTTTTCCTTTATTTGGACATACTATATTATTTTCCTTTTTCCTTGGTATAACATAAGTTTCTTTATTTCCGTTGGGAAAAGAATTTCAATACTTTATAAAAATAACATATGAATTAAAATACAATATTAATATAAATTGTTTAAACAATTATTATTTAATGTACATTTTTGAATAATAATATAAATACCTTTAGCAAAATTTAAAAATGATAACTTGCTAATGCTTGAATCATCTTGGTTTTGAGTTCATGATTAATTATAACTAAACTTAAATTATTTTACATTGTAAAATATAAAATCTTATGCACATTATAATAATTTAAGATCATTTGTCCATCTTGGTACTTATTTAGAATCTCATTTATAGGTATATTGACTTACATAATTATTTTTTAAATTTGTATCTATATTATTATGAAATATAAATATTAACAAATTTGGATTACTATTTAATCTTATTGATGAATGACCGATTCCATGAGTAGTGTTAGGTCTTTATCATTTGAACTCTTTAAATTTTCATCAGTACTAAAAAAATTCAAAATTAGCAATACTACTTATGCCAACTGGATCTGAATAAAGAGTTATTAAGCTGCTAACAGATTCTTTCTTTGGTACAATTTTCTTGGAAAAAAAAATTTTAAATTCTTACTGTTACATAATGTAGCATTGTAGTCAAAACTTAGAACAGTATAAGGTAACACACCATCATCAGGAAAAACCTTTTACAAATAAAATTGGTATCCCTAGATACAGAAAAAAATTAGTTTTCATAATGAATACATTTTTATTTTTATTTAATGATGAATTCTTAATTCCTTGTGTGAAGGAGATCTGCTTTTAATTTTTTCAAAATATCTCTCATGTGAAAACATAACTTCTTATGAGTAAGACTGCTATTTAACATTTTTAAAATACCATCTATGTGAATTAAAATGTAATAATTACTAATTTGTATAATCTATTTATAGATATGTTAAAAAATTTAAGTTAAAAGTCTAACATTTTTAAGTTTTTTTTTTTTAATTTACTAATGTTAAATAAAAAATGTCTTATTATAATATGCCAAGTTTTTTTAAATGAAATTAATTATTTGTTTAAAACATATTTTGATTTAAATTATATAAAACATATACAACCAATTTAAATTTTATTGTTTTAAGAAAAATTTAAAATTTTGCAATTAAGATTTGATTCTACAAAAAATAAATAAAAATACTTAGCCAAGTTCAACCAAAGAAAAACTATATTAAAAATTTAATACTCAAAATATGGTAGAGAAATTTATATTTATTACTTTACAGATAAATGTATTACTTTAAAATACTTTACCAAAGTAATATTATCCATTTACATCACTATGAGGTAGATGTCTACTAAAATAACTAAACAAATCATGTTTAATACCATCCCTCTTTAACTAAAATATATATTACCTAAAATAGGTATATTTTTTAATTAAAATCATGTTGTAACTAGGTACTAGTTTTGGTATTGGTCATCATGGCCATCTTCAAACTATATGTAAAACACTTCCTAGTTCTTAGGTACGCGATTATATTTTGCATATATATGTAATTTATACATAATTACAGAGTGTTAAATGGAAGGAATAATAGAAACCTTTTTTATTTCTATGATTTTCTTCTTTTAATGTTTGTAGTAATTTGAAAAATTTTAACTGTGGTCCAATATTTGGAATTAGCGTGGCTACTATTGTTGCGATCAAATCTAAAAGGGCTATTCTATCTATTTTTTCCTCTAAAATTAATTTAATTAGAAACTTTGATGAGTGCAAACAGTGGCGTAGTTACGGGGAGGGTGCAAGGGGTTTACACCCCCCCCCCCAGATTTTTTTTTTATGTATTTAATGTACTTACCAACACATAATAAAATTATATTTTAATTTTACTATGATTCAGTATATAATAAAAATTGAGTAACAAAATAATTTTCATTAAAAATGAGATATAATAATAATACCATTATAAATTTAATATTATTAAATAGGAATTTGTATTAAGATTATAGACCTGCAAGGGTCGATCCGGCCCGTAATGATATTGGACCGGGCCGAGCTGTAAAATAAAATAAAGGGTTGGACTGGACTTTTTAAGTCTTGAAATTTTATTCCGGACCGGACCTGGGCTTTTTTTCGTAAAATTTTTCGGGCCGGGCTGGACTTGACTTCGAATATTAAATCAAGGGTTGGCGGGCTTTTTTAAGGATTTTTCTTCAACAATAATTAAAAATAATAATTATAAAACCAATACTGGTACAATTAGGTACAATCATTTAATAATAAATATATAATATAATGATATCTTGATTCGTGGGTATAATAATGCTATTTCTTCTTCTTCTTCTTCTTTTGCCTCGCCTTCCTCCCAACTATTTGGGGTCGGCCACCCTTGTCCTACACCTCCACTTTACTCGGTCAATCACATCTCCTCTGCACACACCGACAGCCCTCATGTCATTCTCCAAAGTCTCCAACCATCGTTTTTTTGGTCTTCCTCTTCCTCTTTTCCCTTCAACGTCCATCTTCATAACCACTCTTACTGCATTCGTTTCCTCTCGCCTCATCACATGCCCAAACCATCTCAGCCTATTTTCTCTCATCTTGTCCACAATTGGCGCTACACTATAATATATATGTCAATACAAAATAAAACAACACACTACTAAAATCATATTAAGATATCTGCGGCATTATTATTATAAGATAAAATAAAAACGGTAATTTGGAATATTTATAGAAAATTTGTTGCGTTTGGTTAAACAATACTAAAAAAAAATGTTGGACTGCACCGGGCCGGGCTCAAGAAAAAATGGGTCAGGCCGGGCCTGGGCTTTTTTTTCACAATATAGTTTGGACCAGGCCGGACCGGGCTTAAGGATAAAATTGATGGATCAGATCGAGCCGAAAATATATGGCCCTTGCAGGTCTATAATTAAGATATCCTAAGAACGTCGAAAATAAAGGTCTTAACCCCCCCCCAGAAAAAAAATGTATCTACGCCACTGAGTGCAAACATACATTATATGCTACTTGGAGTCCATATTTTAGTGTAAGTTAATGGTAATTTGATTTAGAGTTTGCTATAGGTATCTTTAAAACGACTAACCAAATGTTCAAATCCCTACTATTTTAAACAAGCTTCGGTAAATTCGTTCATGTTCAAAATATATGAAGTAAACCTATGATTATAAGTTACTTTATATATCAAATAAAAGTTGTGTTATGAATACAAATTAAAAGTAAACTGTACATACTTGCTTGAACTAGAAGGCACAAGAACAGTTGGCACTTGTCAGTACGACTACTAATTACATATAATATATGTATTACAATAGTATTATATTTATGATCATTGGTATGACAAAAAACTATTGAGTGAAATAATAAATGTACTGTCTATTTTAGTCATGCATAATTTTAAAAACACCAATGGTAAACGATGGAATAATAATTTAATTTAGTATTTCCAATTTCACGTATTAGGTAATTTAACAAAAGTAAATTGTTAAAATTATTTTATTATGTTTATGGTAAAACCAACTATATTTAAATTTTAATTTAACTAAGGTAAATAGTTTAAATCCTGTAATCATTTCATTAGTTAAATAAACTCTATTTAAAATTGGTTTAACAAAAATGTAAGTGGTCAAGGCTGTAATGTTATACAGTAGTCACTCGATAATTCGAAATTCAGGGAACCGAGTTAAAAATTCGATTTATAGAGGTTTTTGATTTACCGTGAGTTCGAATAATCGAAGGAAAAAAAAAAATAAAATACATTGTATACACATATATATAACGTTTATTTTGACATTAACTTATTATAAATATAATTATGTACATTTTAAAATTATCAATTGATATTTATTTATTACACATACATATTATTATATTTTACATACATATTACATATTAAAGAAATCTGTTATTTTTTTTTGTGAAAAATTGTTGGTCGCAATCTGGTCAATAGCATTGTCTAACTTAATAATAGCATTGAAAATTGTATTGCATCTTTTTTCGTCCATTTCAGACTGTTCAAAAAATTGACGTAATCCTGACATAAAAAAATTTGCTTCTTTTAACGATATGACAGGAACCTCCGCCTCCTCTTCCTCGTCATCATTGTCAGAAATGTGCTAATTGACTGAAGTAGATTGAATAATTTCCTCGTCATTAAAAGTACCAGCAGTTGCGACATTATCGTCAAAGTGAACAAATTCTTCAAATGATACGGGAACTTCTAGTTTGTTCCATGTGCTAAGCAGAACTTCAACCTCCTCACATTGAACAGGAATACCTTCACCAATTTTCTGTCCATCCTTAATAAAACCACAAGTTCTGAAGTAGTTCACGATGGTTTGTGCACTAAAATTTTCTAATGCTTTGTGTACCATTTCCATAGCAGTGAGTATAGAAATTTTACATGGAACATCACCCATGCACGCCAACACTTCTCGAACAATTTCTTTCCGATACATCATTTTAAAATTTTTTATTATTCCTTGGTCTAGTGGTTGGAGAGTTGATGTAGTGTTGGAAGGTGAAAAATGAATTTTTATATTTTCATGATGAGGAATATTATTGTGTACGGTACAGTTGTCAACGAACATCAAAATTTTTCGATTTGCCTTTTTCATATCTACATCGATACATAACAACCACTCTGTAAACAATACACCTGTCATCCACGCCTTTTTATTTGACCGGTACATTAGTGGGAAAGATTTTACGTGTTTGAAACAGCGTGGGTTAGCAAATTTCCCGATCATTAAGGGCTTAAGTTTCTGGGATCCATCCCATGTTCGCGGCCAACATCACTGTTATCCGTTCTTTACTATTTTTACCACTATGACATTTTTCGTTTTTAAATGTCAAAGTGCGATCTGGTAAACACAGACTTTATTGTAAGAATTTTTTCCAATTGCACAGATAAAATATACATCACACCCTGAACACTAATTTTATTGGTTCAATTTACTATTTTTATAAATCATTCTTTATAGTAATAATTACAATAATTAGCAAATATTTATATTTAAAAATTAATATTATGAAATATGAATAATAAACTAAACCAATGATTTCAAGTAATAAAATAACACATGTCTAATTTTAAATAACTTCGGTGAAGTAAATTTTATTGTACTTCTCATGTCTGCAGTTAAGTATTCAAGTTCATTAAATCAACTGCATATTTTATTTTTCCTAATGCACAGTTAGTGTCCTACTGCACCTTACAATAAAGCCTGGGTAAACATTTGTAAAAAAGTCCGATCTCATCAGTATTAAAAATATCCCTAGCATCATAATCAACCAATAGATTGGTTAACTCATTTTTCCAATCTTGTGAAATGCACAGGTCAACACTTGCACTCTCTCCACATACGTTTTTGAAAGTTAATTCATGCCGTTTTTTAAATTTTTCCAACTAACCCTCACTAGCTTGAAAATTTGTGATACCTAAGTTGGTAGCAAACAACTTAGATTTTTCTTTTAAAATAGGTCCTGATATTGGAATATTGTTTTGCCTACATTGAGTAAACCAAGTCATAAGGTACTCACATTTTTTCTGTCTGATCCGCGATGAATAAGGTGTTAATGTTGTAAGATGATCCTTTTGTTTTAGTATTGTTGAAAGCGTAGAAGCTGGGATACCAAAACGTAGAGCAACATATTTTTTTTTCACCTGCTCCAACTGCTGCGATCACTTTTTTTTTGTCGGCTATCGACAAACACTTGTATTTTACGGGACCCATACTGCGACTGACTACGTTTTATTCAATTTCAATAACGGTTTACCCATAGCAGAGGTTTATTTTGGTATAGATTAGGTAAGTAAGATACGATAACATTAAACTACGATAATATTTAACCATCGTCGTTGTTAGTTTCATTACGAGTACGTTAAATAGATTGTACATAATCTTTATACATATGAACGTACATATAATCGTGTTTAAAGAAATTCGAATTATAGAGATTCGTGAAAAAAAAATTCGAATTGTAGAGTGTGCCTCACCGACAGACATTTCGAATTATCGAGGGGACTGGAATACATGTATTTTTTTCTAATTATAGAGGTTTTCTCAGGGGACTTAGCGTTTAGTTCGATTTATGGAATTTTTCGAATTATCGAGGTTCGAATTATCGAGTGACTACTGTATCAATATTAAAATAATTAACCCAATTTATAGCCATTAGTTATTATTATCAATAATTTAGTAAAATCAACTATATAATTTTTAACAATAAAAAAATAGTTTTTTTTTTCTGTGTGGAAAAATTATGTCCTGTTTGTAGTCTATAGAATCTTATTTTCTAACTTTCTCTTTCCATGTACCTATATAAATATAAAGAGAAGTTTGTGTAATAAACAGTGGCGGCCTGTGGGTTTTTTATGAATTAGTGCACATAAAAAAAACACAATAACATATATATATATATATATATATATATATATATATATATATATATATATATATATATATATATATAATAACCACAAATCCCAGTCATGGGTTTTAAAAATATAATTTTTTAATTATTTAACATATTGTCTCGTTTTACATTTATTAATTTGTATAATATTTAAATCTGGAGTAGGCCAACCTTTATTTTTTATTTCTATCTTCTCCAACGAGATTATTGAAAAATTGCATTGCAGTATTTGCTGTATAGAATTCATTTAAAAAAAAACGTTGGTTATCGATGGAAAACAGAAACACATTGTTTTGAATCTACGATAATAATCAATGAACATTATCAACAGATAACCAGAATATAATGAGTGAGAGTAAAAATAAATTATGAATTATAACGCCGATATACGACGGCGACGTCGAAAATAATTAGGTGATAACAATTTAATTGGATATGTGCACAGAACGAATGCGCACAACGATTGTGTGGACTTCCGACACCGTTCCAGCGCGGACAACTGCCAGGCCTTGGAAATAACCCATTCTAAATAAATTATTTTCATGTACTGAATTTTCATATTTACATTTTTATATTTTGAAAAATACTCCAGGTACTTAGTTGTATTATTAAAATTTATGTTTTCCATTTTTCTTCATTTTGAATGGGTAGTGCACATATACACGAGCCGCCACTGGTAATAAGATTAATTTAACCAGTGTTTAACGAAAACGCAATTCAATCCATTATATATTGTGCTATTTTCTAATTGTATCTTTTTGTTTTTCTTAATTATTATTTTTATTATTAATTTCTTACAACGGATGGTAATACACTCAAACATAACAAAATATAGCACTCCTATAGTTTTAATTTATACATCCAAAATAAATATACATGGCAATGTTATATAATGCGTTTAGTAATCTTATAAACCAACGAGAATATTGAGATTAGGAATTTGAAAAAGTGACCAATGCTAATTTATTTATTCATTCCGAGAATAATTCTAGTACTCTTGGATCCCACACTAAATGTTTGTCCCACATTAAAGATAGATCCAGGTATGTGTCCTGCATAGTTCTTAATTATTCCTGCTTCATATGGTAATCTACGAGAAACCATTTTTGGTTTTGGAGCTGAGAGGCCTGCTACAGCCGGTAGCTTCGCGTCCGCCTTTTGTTTTTCGTAACGTGAAGTGAACAACTTTAGCGCCTCATTGGTGATAAAGGAGTTTGATGTGCCATGGAAAAAATTTAAAGAAGGTATGTGTCCTGCATAACCTTGCTTAAAGTACTTATCTGGATTTTCCATCTCCATGAAGTAAGGAGTAATAGGAGGCATCGGACTTTTATATGCGTATAGCTCATTTAGTTTTTGTAAACCACCTGGTACCTAATATTTCAATAAAATAAACAACAACAAATTATTAGAAAAGAAAATTGAAACATACAAAATAATTTAATTGTGTCATTAGTAAATAAATAATTGATTCAAAATGCAACCATTTCTAGATAAAATACTAAAACATATCCAACACAATATAATATTGTTATTATTATAATTTATATTTCAATATAAATTAAATTATTACATTTTATTTTATAGTAAGTAAATTTAAATTCAGACTCAATTTTAATTAAATATTAATTTTACGGTTTTTTATGTAAATTATTTTTGAGAAAAATAATTAGGTAAATAAGTTCAAGTACTCTGTATTGGTAATTAATTTTATTTATGGGCGGGTCCTCCAAAAATCAGATACCGTTTTCCTTCACTTTCCATTTTCCTCCAAAGAATAAAATAATAGAATTGTCAATCGTTGTCGAAAGATAAATTAGAAATGAAAAACAAATTAATTATGTTAAGTATAATTATAATATAATAATACACCGTACGGTCCAAACTTGGCAGGTGGCTTAAAAGAGAATGAATTTAATAAACAAGTACGCCGTCGATAAAGATGCATCAATCAATGAATAAAATAATTATAAAAATGTAATAATAATAAGTGGTTGGTGTTACGCAACCAGACAATATGTAATATAGAAGATATAAAATATAGTAAAATCACTAAAGTTTGTAATATAATATTTTTTTTATAATTATAGGACATTTCAACAACAAATTAATACCTGTTTAAAGAAAATAAATATAACAAAATATTAGAGGATAATAGACATAATTTTAGTCAAAAATAATGTGGAGGAAAATGAAAATAAATCTTTTTTCTTTTTGGAGGAAAATGGACAGTCGAGGAAAACGATATCTCTTTTTTGGAAGAAAATAGCTACGGCCTTATTTATTGTTATTATTTTTGAATAATTGTATAAGACACTCAATGAATACTCGTATATATGTATATACATATACATATATGTGTAGGTATATATATGTATGAATATATAGTAGATAATAATATATTATATATTACCGATATATTACACAATTATATTGATGGCTATGTCTAAGAACTCGTGTCTCAAAAATTGAAGCTAGTGAATAAATAAAATTTAACAATTTAAAAGTTGTACGTCGTTTGAATCGGAAAAACTTGATCAGAACTCAATTAAATCGAGGACAGCCGACGTGTACGACGAAAACTATTTTAAAGACTAGCGGTGATGAATTTCGAATATAAAATAGATAGGAATAAAAAACCTTTAAGACGCTTTTAGAACAATAAAAAATTCTCAGATCAAAATGATTACAATATTAAACGTCGTAATATACCTCTTTCAACGGACGAGTATGAGTATTAGTGGTGTCGTCTTCGTTTGTCTTGATAAATTCTTTTCCGTTTTCCTCGGCATTCATAGGCTTACATTCAGGACATAAACACGTGTTTTTCTTATCCATAAACTTACACATCCCAATCGCTGCATTCACAGGAAATCTGACGTATAATATTAATTTGTGATTTTTACCAACATGTATTAGATATACTAAAATCTATGTACACTATAAAATTATATTGTAAGGATATGCAATTTACGAATATGTCCATAAATGCATAACTTTGATTTATTAATCTGATATTGATTGCTCGAAATATTTAGTTATTATCCCCCCCCTCCATCCGTGTTTGTGCAATTTGATATTTCGGCTTGACTATTATGTAATTATAACTCGACAGCGTTATGCTTAAACTCGATTAAACTCATTATAATACTGTTCTCGATGAAACGCATTGCTGAATAATCACTCTCGAATAGTAACAATCAAGTTGGTGTTCCAGTATCCGAAAACGTTAACAAGTAATTCTGTTTACTTGAGTTCGTTCAAGAATCTGTATTGGGGCACGTGTCCACTGTAACTGGCCAGCATGTCCTCCGTGTACTTGCATTCCTTATTGTCGCGACACCGGTTCCGCAGAGCTTGCTCGTCTTCTTTGGACAACCAACCCTCATGGACCTTACCCAACTCCAGCAATACTGGTTTTTTCGATCGTTTAATCCTCTGGTCCAGAAACAAAGTGTTCGTCAGCTTGCCATAGCTCTCGCCGCAGTGGAACTTTAACCCGGGCACGAATCCGGTGTATCCGGTCAGGTAGTGCGGCTGCGGTGGTAAAATTTTCTTGATAGATGCCATGTGTATTGTGTCAAGTAAAAACTATTAAAATTTTAACCAGAAAATTTCAAACCGTCTTGACGATTGCAATCACTACGATTTTGAAACGAATTTAAATTATTTCCAATAATCACTATAGAAATTTTACAAACATATGAGCTAGATACGCACGTTTAAAAAATAGATATTATAACAATGTTGTATAATTACACGATACTATAATCGCGTAAAAACTGATTAAAAAATAAATAAAATAAATAAATAAAAAAATTTTAAGTTTTTTTACTACAGTTAAACAACGTATTGTTGAGAATACGTCTGGCATGAAGTGCATTTTTTGTTCAGTTTCGGAGTCATTAAGCAAATTATTTTATAATGCTGATTACAGTATAAAATAAAAAAAAAATAAAATTATTTTTAAATACATTCCAGTATAGAAATAGCATAAAACGAAGTTATCTTTAATCAAATAACAGATGTGTTTGGTTTATTGTAGAGTTACGGCATTTATCATATACGACTTTCCTAGTCGGAACAGTAACAGAAGTAACATTTCGGTGCTCACTGTTGTCCTTATCATAACTTTAAATGCTAGTGAATGTTTATAAATAATTTACTACTGGATTGATATTCAATTTGTATACATCTTCATTTTCGTAATTTAATAGAAAATGCTCAAGAATTTTAACAAAAGACATATTAAAAAATGTTACAATTAATTGGTTAACATTTTGTTTATAATGCCAGTATAACTACATCGTAAAAGAAATAAAATACATTTTTCAAAAAAACATATACATTTACTGTTACAATTACATTCGACTCATAACTGTTTGAAATTACTTTTACTCTATTTGATAGCCGTTTTTCCAAGAATAAAAAATATTTATGTTTGATCGTTTATTAAGTTAAACATTTTATATAGTATCCATAAAAATAAAATTACCTATTATGATGACATTCGAAATAAAATAACTAATTGGTATTTTACATCGATACACGTATCATGCGATATAGGTATAAAATTGAAACAACTTTATTTTTTTATTTGTATAACTAGATTGTTTTTATAATCAACAGATACGCCATTCAGCTGTTTATTTGTGAAACAATTTACTCTAATGGAAAATTCCAGTAGAAAGTTATATCTTTTAATCTGTACAATCCTGTACAATAAATGTATTATAATGTCTAGAAATACACGTATATATCGATATTTGAATTGTTATTAATCAAAAAGAGATTTTCCAGAACTAAGACTTTCTTTTTGCCGCGGAACAATAGATTAATAGACAATAGCAGTGGAGTTAATTTTTTTCATTGTTAGTTTTAGATAAAAGTGAATATTGGATAATTATGTATATCAATTGGTTAGTCTAAAAAACTATAGATCAAAACCATTTTCATTTTCTAAGTAACTAGTACCCTAATTAAGTGCAAGCGGTTATAGCAAATATAGTGGCAGCATCCACGCAGCCGCAATTTTAACAATACAATGTTCATCTGTATTTATTATTAAATCAATGATATGATATTAAACTAAAAGTCTTATAGTGTTGTTAGGTTACACGAAGAAGAAAAAAAAAGATATATGAAGGTACTATTTGTTTCCATTTTCTATTAGGACGTTGAAAATGTAAATAATGATACATAGGTATAATAATAATTAAACCTAGGTATGTCTTACATTATTATAATTTTTTTGCACAAAGTTCAAAACACGACGATTCATTTGATTCGAAAAATAACCCTTGTTTAAGATCATTTTAGTACGATGTGTAAACGAAAGACTGCCAATATGATTAATTCAAACATGTCATGAAACGTTAACATTTATAAGTTTAGTATACTATTGTATTTATCTGATAACTTACCTTAAAACATAAATCTTTACTATTTAGTGTTATTAGCGCACGGGTTGATTATAGTTTTGAACAATTGTATTTTAGGTATATATGCTTTTGAAAATGATACCATTACCGAAGTTGAGTACAAGGATAGTCTACAGAACAGGTCTAAGTGCGATGTTTTTACGAAAGCCAGGCAATGAACCAGTTAGAAAGTGTTAAATCTCTCAGCGAGAATCTGGGGAGTTTTTCCACTACCTGGAGTGGGCGTTGAAGCGAGTGGTTTACCATTGTGTATAGCGGTCAGCGATTTGATCAAAATCGTTTGAAAATTGAATATTTTTCGTAGTGTTAAGATACGATTTCGGAAATTTGCACATATACGAAGACGTGTCAAATATAAAATAATCGTTTTTCTATATGAATTTCAGACGCAAGATCAGTATTGCGCTAAAGGTTTTCTTTAATTCAACGTAAATTCGTAGAAGAGGATTTTTTTTTCAGTTTTTAACAAGATTATATTATTTACAATTTAGTGTTTTTATTTTTTCTATAAATTATCACAATAATTTTTTTTATAACTAAATAAAAAAACCTTCAACTTTACAATTTTTAACTTGTAAATAATATTAAATCCGTTATGTTGGTAAAAAAACAAAAATATTATATCGTAGATGTACGTACATCTCTTTATAACCAAACAAAATTGGATTCTCCATTACGAACATGATATTCACCGAATGTTTTTGTTCTGCATAAAACGTATATTTACGCTTAAATCACATGTATAATACTCCTTTTTGTAATTTTTTTCACAGAACCAACTATTCAATAATCAATAAATAATCAGCAGTAAAAAAATAAATTAAATTCCCATTAAAAAAACAAATACTTTACTATTGTTTCGTTCGGAGCGCAATGCAAAATAATAATATACTTATATCGTTACGTTCTCATAACCTATTAATAATTATTATCGCGAACCCTGTTAACGGTAGGAAACCAATATAGTTATGTGTCATTATGTGTATCTCCAGGACATAAATACCGCGATAAATGCATTGCGCACGTTAATCTAAATTGAGTCACAACGGGTATGTAGTAAATTGATCGGGTAGTAATCCGATATTACACGTAATGTATGTTCAAATCGAGTTCACCACTCTGTACTGAAACAAACGCTTTATTTAATATTGATTGAACAACGTATAATATTATTCATTGTAACAGCAGATATGTGTTTTGTTTTATAGATCAATGATAAATATGTTTAAGCGAATTTTGAAACCAAAGTCTCTGGTACTATGGATTGCTTTATTCACATTAATTATATGGACTTATACATTTTATTCGTTGACTGCGTTTACAGATGTTTTACACAAACACTCGTTTATACTCGGTAAGTGTTTGAAAAATTATTGTACTACCTACTTAAATTGATATAGATATTTAGGAATCTAGGAATTTAGGAAGAATAGTGACCAAAAAAATCAATTACAACCGGTGTAATAATTTTCTCAGCTGGTGTTTAATACAAATATACGCTTATTGATACACGGTTTTAAATTGTTTTAATATTTTGTTGAAAATGCATTTAATTACAAAATTTGTAATTAAATGCATTTTCAACAAAACGTTATTTACGTATTTAATACATTTGATTTAATAACAGATTACCTTGTATTTATTAAGTATCAGTTATCACATAAGTGAAATATTTAAATATTAGAGAACTGATGTATAGATATTATATTATAATAATTATAATTAATTAATTTTAAATAGATTGCATTATAATCCTATGTTGAGTATCTTTACTCGTTAATCAATAAAATTATGAAATACTATAAAATTTGAATTAAAATCAAAGTAAACTATTGCAAAATTATTTTCGAAACTTGAGGTTTACTTGTTATTATAGTGGTTATTACAAAATAATTATAAGCTTATTTTTTATAATTACAGCTACGTGTACAATTTTCGTTAAATATTATCAATTTAATCATATTACTTTGCATTTATAATGAATATAAATATTATTAATAAGTTTTCAATAAAAAAATTGAACTTTATATTCCATTTTAGATTCTGAACGGAGTGAAGAATGTATTGATTTTACAATGATGTGTGTTTTTTTTTTTAGATTCTGAACGGAGTGAAGAATGTATTGATTTTACAATGATGTGTGTTTTTTTTTTTTTTTTTTTTTTTTTTTTGTGTCTGTCGACACGTTTTGGGGCAGTAAAAATGCTTCGATTGCCTTATGTAGCAACTTTTCTGAAAGGAAAGTGAATCTATTTGGTACTTTGGGGGGTCAAAAGTTAAAAATTTCCAACATTTTTTAAATGCGACGGGAAAAACCCTAAAAAAATAAGGGAAAAACGGGAGTTTTTACGCAAAACCATTTTTCGACATAATCAAATTTTTTATTTAGCTATAACTCAAAAACTAATCAATGTAAATACTTGAAATTTTCACCAAATGATTAGATTAGCGTTCTCTATACATCATAAAAGTATTTCAAAGTATTTTGACTTTTATTAAGCTATTTATAGACAATTGAAATTTTCAATTTTTTTAAGTATTTTTTTTTTAAATAACGATAAAATTTTTTTGGCTGCCTTGAAAATCTTGAAAATTTAATACAAGGTTTCTTATAAGTTGTTCCTTAACTGATAAAAAAAAATCTAAAATCGTAAGTCACAATTTTTTTTTATAAGTGCTCAAAGTTCCAATTTATACGAAATATGTAAAAATCACGATAATTTGCAAGTTATTTTGTAGATAAAAATTCATAAAATTTTTTCTGTTCATACTTAAGGTTCAAAATTTTAACACGAGGTTATGTATAAGCTACTCTTCAAAAATCTTTAAAAAAATTTCTACCGGAATTAGAGGAAAAAATTTTATGACTGTTTGAAATTTAAATATTTACGAAATTGCATAAAATAGCGATTTATTCTCAAACGATTTTAAATATTTTTTATAATTCAAAAAGTATAAGTCGCAGATTTTTGAAATTTCTACCAGCTGTTAAGATTGGTATTTCCTTTATGTCATATTTTTTTCAAAATATTATATTGATTTCTAAGCCACTTATAGGCATTTAAAATATTCGATTTTTTTACATTTTTTTTTTATAATCGGTGATAAAAAAAATTTGGCTTCTACAAAATACTTGAAAATTTAATCGAAGATTCCACAGAAGTAGTTCTTAATGTCATTCAAAAATTATTAAAATCCATAGGCACAATTTTTTTTTATAAGCGTTTGAACATTGAATATTGACATAAAATTACATGTAAAATATAATATAATGTAGAATGTTCTAGACTGACAAATGATATCGGTTTTTTTTTAAAATGCCCTAACTCAAAAACGAAAAACCGCAACAACTTGAAATTATCATTAAATCTTTATATTGACGTTTTCTATACATGGTTAAAATTTCAAAGTATTTTGACATATTTTGACTTATTTATAGACAATTTAAATGTTCGGTTTTTCTAAATTTTTCGTTTAAAAATAAAATATACTTATATAATATTTATAAATAACATTGTATTATATTCTAGACTAACATATGAACTCCGTTCAGAATCGTTATTCGTATACAATGATATCTATCATTGCATTCAAATTTAACAAATCCATTATAATAATGACCTATCCTATAAGCGAGGTGCACTCCACCCCTAACTGTACAGCAGAGCGAGGCCCATCCGGTTCTTTTTTTCCTTTGAGTTACGAATTTTTTTCATATTTTTTTTTTTAATTAAGATAAAACGTAATTATTTTTAAAATATATAGTATACGTTTTATGATAATTAAAAAATATAATGAAAATAAAAGTTGATAACTTGATTTATTAGTTGAACTATACGTTGAAATGGTTAAATTAACATGACAGTAGGTATAAGTATTAAAACCAAAATTATGGCATCAGTTAATCGAACTAAATTAAATATTAAGGATTTTGTAATGCTATGTATGGCATTCCAGGTACATCCGGATATCTAATCAAAACGTCGGGCTGTCGGATTCCGGAAATGTATTTAAACGGGCCCGAAGTCGACAAGTACATGAATTACAACGACCAGTTGGACTGCAGGTCCACGTGGAACTATACACTGCCGTTGGTCACGTCCAACCTGACGGCGTTGATATTGAACGCGACTGCGCGAGCCGCGTTGACCGTCACCGAGCAGGATCCGAAGTTCGAGTGTTATTACATTGCCGTGGAAAGACCGGTGCTGGAGACCGGCCAGGACGTCAGCGGGTTCGACGAAAACACCGTGAAGTATGAACCGGACGCTGATGGGTTTAACATATTGTTTAACGGTGTTACACGGAATAGTTATAATTCATAACGATCCTCCGCGACAACCGTCCGGAATGCCCGTCCGATAAATAACTAACACACCTGACATTCGTTTTACGCGTTTTACGTGGTCAATTTAAAAGTTTCGAAAACTGGACTGACAATTTTTACATGCATAACACATATTGACTGTCAACACCTTTCGTTGATTACATTTTTTATCCCAACATATGACACGTTCTTCCCGTTTACCTTCAAATGCTTAACAGCCAAAATTTTTAGCTTTCTCCTCGACGTCGTTCGCGGTAACGGCACTGAGTTTGATTTAGTTTCACGTTCGAAAACAATAAACTAGACGTCTGAATGAAAATTATGATAAATTTGTTATTTTATCGGATCATAAAAAATAAAAAATAGATAAAAATACTAGGTAATGCAGTAGTCACTCGATAATTCAAACCTTGATAATACGAAAAACTCCATTAATCGAACTAAGCACTATAATAGCACTAACCTCTAAAATTAGAAGAAAATACATGTATTCCGGTCTCCTCGATAATTCGAAATGTCTGTCAGTGGACACATTATACAATTCAATTTTTTTTCCCTTGAACTTCTATATTTCAAATTTCCTTAAACGCAATTATATGTGTTCATATATACAATCTATTTAACGTACGCGTTATGAAACTAATAACGACGGTGATTAAATATTATCGTTGTTTATAAATTATCGTACCTTACTTGTCAATCTAGACTTTAATGTATCATTTCACCAAAACTAAACCTCTGCTATGGGTAAAAAATTGTTGAAATCGAATAAAACATAGTTAAGTCGGAATATGGGTCCCATTAAGTAGTAGTAAATTGTTAAGTCGATCGTCGATAAAAAAAAAAAGTGATCACGGCAGTTGAAATAATCTATATTATAAAAGCAAATCCCGATTTTTTGTTACGCATAAAAATCCACATCGTACAGCGTATCGTGATCAATTTATTTGTTGTTATACCTGACAGTCTGCAGAAAGTTTTAGTACCACTTTTGTTAATAAAAAAAAAGTATAAAGTTTTATAAATAAATTATATCTACTTCTTACCTAACACTCAGCAGTAGTAAAAATTCGATATTTGGCCGTTTTGTGTTATTTTTATCGATTATTTACACGTTTATTTTCTTATCTATTCTATGTGCATTTTTATAATACATTATAATATAATTATATTTACTTCTTACCAACACTCACCAGTAGTATAGATTCGATATTTGGACGTTCTGTATCATTTTCATCGATTTTCCTACACTCCATACAAACTGCGATGTATTTTTGGAGCATCATTTTGGATTATTTACTGTATATAAGTAAATACCTATTTTTAACTCGGGATCACTCGCGCTTTTTATTATACGCGGTTGCTCATTAGAGCTTCCTGGCTTCCCACTACATGAGCTTCGCTTAAAAAAGGTTCAGTTATCTCATATTACTCTGGAACTTGGATCCACATCAAGTTTGCAATGGAACAAGATTCGTAATTGAAAATCTACTACTAAATGTCATAGAAGCCACAGTATTAACGGGTACTGTTAAAGGAGTAAGAACATTTCTTTCGAAAATTTCCACAATACTTTCAGATCTGACTTTTGATTTCAAAAGATTGCTATTTCCAGTGACATTGGCTTTTGCAATGACTATCAATAAATCGCAAAGACAATCTTTAAAAATAGTTGGTATTAACCTTTCAAACCCCTGCTTTTTTCACGGCCAATTTTACGTTGCCTGTTATCGAGTAGGTATGGCACAATCTTTGTACATACAAACCCCTAACAACGAAACACTAAACATAGTTTACCCCACTGTTTTAGAAAATTAGCATGCACCAATAACAATCTTCTGATGTTAAAATCATCAACTCAATCAGAATAAAACATTATCATCATTTGTTTAAATTTACAATTAGTATTTTACTCTACGTACTCAAAGATAATGACAGTTACGTTAACTTATGTTTATAAACACGTTTTTGTTGAATACATCATGTTTAATAAATTTTTTTCATTAATCCAACATATGTCAAGTTCATATCAGGTTAGTTGTTAGATTGAATTGCATTGTAAACATCATATTGTAAGGAAATACGCATGTATTACTCTTATTTTCAATACCTTTTTGTTCTGAATTTTCCTATGTTAACGAGTACAATATACAATCTTGGAACAAATTTAACGTTGACATTCATTAATTTCCTTAAATATATTATTCAGAGCCATTGTGCAGTATCGTCAAGTAAATTATATTAAGATATAAGATGTATAAAACAGTTTTACTCTACTCTGCATACAGTGTAATTGCTCTTCATATAAAAAATCGTCGCAAGATAGATAGGATATGTTGAGCCACGAAATAGCCCCACAATTCGCAAAAAACTATCTACCGGGGCAGAGCGCGCGGGTAACAGCTAATAATATAGTAAATAAATGTCAATTAATAAATATAATACATACAATTTTTAATCGCTATTTAATTCGAATTATTTTTTTCCCTCGATTATTCGAACTCTCGGTAAATCTAAAACCTCTATAAACCCTTGAATTTCCATTTGAATTATCGAGACTACTGTACAACGAAAGAACCGTTTTACCGGCTCACTCGAACGGTTTCGACATCGTTCGAGTGCAGGCACAATGCACAATTACTGTGTACCGGGTACGAGTAGTCGTGTTTTACTCATAGTTAATAAATGTTTGCAGACTCGGGGAGAAAGTATACTTTGAAAACGACGTAACGGTTTCGGACGAAATGATCGAAGCGATATGTACGTTCAACGGCAACGTAGTTTACAAGGATTACCACATATTCGTGCGCGCCGCTCCGGCGGCGATGACGCGTCGAGACGGGGGACGCGAACGTGCTGGTCCTGGGCCTGGACTCGGTGTCCCGGCTGAACTTTCACCGTCAGATGCCGGAGACGGACGCCTTGCTGTCGCGGCTCGACAACGTGGAGATGCTGGGCTACAACAAGGTGGAGGACAACACGTTCCCGAACCTGATCCCGTTGCTGGCCGGGCTGTCGGTGGACGAGCTGCGGGACCGGTGCTGGCCCCGGGACGACGGGTTCTTCGACGGGTGCCGCTTCGTGTGGGACGACTACAAGCGGGCCAACTTCAGCACCGCGTTCGCCGAGGACAGCCCGATGATCGGCACGTTCAACTACTTGAAGTCCGGGTTCCGGGACCGGCCCACGGACCATTACCTGCGGCCGATCATGTTGCGCGCGGAGCTCGGCACGGGCCACGGGTGCGTCACCGGGAACACGATGTGCTGCGCGGGCGGCCGGTTGGCCATGACCGCGCTGCTGGACCACGCGCTAAAGATCGCCATGTCCGCGGGCGGCCGGCTGCACATGGGCTTCTACTGGTCCACCAGCCTGACGCACGATTACGTCGAGTACCCGCGGTTCGGCGACCGCGACCTGGCCGCGTTCTTCGCGGCGCTCAACGCGACCGGCCTGCTCAACAGCACGGTGGTGCTGCTGATGAGCGACCACGGCATCCGGTGGGGCGCGTTCCGGGACACGTACCAGGGCGGCCTGGAGGACCGGCTGCCCATGTTGCGGTTCGTCGTGCCCGGATGGTACGCGAGCGCGCATCCGGCGGCCGTGCGCAACCTGCGCGACAACGCGAACCGGCTGACCACGCCGTACGACGTGCACGAGACGCTGCTGGAGCTGGCGGCCGGGCTACCGGGGTCGCGGAGGCGGCGTCAGTGGCGGCGTTGGTGGCGGCGGCCGCGGCAGCTGCTCGGCCGCGGCATCAGTCTGTTCCGCGAGGTGCCGGAGGACCGGACGTGCGAGGCGGCCGGTATACCGGTGCATTACTGCAGCTGCCACGACGTGAGGGTGACGCTGCGGCCGGATGACGCGGACGCGGTCCGGGCGGCCGACCTGCTGGTGCGGTACGCGAACGCGGTGCTGGCGCCGTACCCGCGGTGCGCCAACCTCACGTTGCACCGCGTGCACGCGGCTGCGGTGCAGATGGGCCGGGACAGCGCGTCCACGCGGGACTACGAGGTGCGGGTGATCACGGTGCCGGGGCTTGCCAAGTTCGAGGCGGTGATGCGGGAGGACCGGGCCGTCGCCGCCGGCCGCTTCAAGATGGTCGGCCCGATCAGCAGGTTGAACATGTACGGCAACCAGAGCGAGTGCGTGCACGACGCCAAAATCAAACTACTATGTTATTGCGTGCTAGACTCGACCTCTTCAGGGTCGCGACCCCCCGGTGTAAGGGATGAGAACGGAACAAAATAATGCTACCTACTTCATCGGGAACTTTCACCATTAACGAACGCGAATTCGTAATAACGGTCCGTTCCGCCCGTTACAAATATAAATCTTATCGTTTGTGCGAGTGCGACGAATATTAATCGCCAAGACTGGGCATTAACTCGTTAATGCACAATTGACGAGTTAAAAAGCTAACGTTTAGTTGATAAGTTAAGTTACTGTTAACTAAGTTACATAATGAGTTTCTATTTTTTTTTCAAAATAATTTCTAAATTTACGGATTACTTTTCGTCTTAAAGTGATTTCTTAACTAACGAGTAAATTTATTTCTTAGTCCCGTTGTTTTTTCCATTTACATATAAGTAAAACCCTTAGATTTAATACATAACATTTTGTGTAAGAGAAATAATAGTAATAACTATCTGATATAAAAAATATTATGTACAATGGTATATTATTAGGGCTCGGAAGTTGTAGGAGCTAAAAAAGGTAAAATATGCATGCAAATATGCACGAAAAAATTGCAAAATATGCATTAAAAATGTTAAATATGCAAAAATATTATTCTGAATTCCAAAAATTAAATACATCCGTGATGTTGTTTACAAATTAATCATATACATAAAAATTATTTATAACTAAAAAAAGTATAACTGGTTGGCATTTTGACATCTTATTGAGCTGAAAATAAAATTAATAATATTTTTTCAGTATTTTTCAAATTATAAAAATAATGCATGTTTTCTAATACCTGTTAAGTTATTGCATTGAACCACCAATATTTTCTTAAGATTTTCTATTTCAAATGAACGACGATTATTCGATAGAAAATTTTTATATCGAGAAAACGATCTTTCAACGTCAGTTGAAGTCATCGGAGCATATTTATAAAACTTTAAGTCATCGACTGTCAACTCTTCCGGAAGTCCATCCGTTGATTCACTATCTCCCGTTAGTATCATAGAAATTTTTCATCATAGTCTCGAAACCGCGATTTTTTTCCAATACATATCTTAACTTCTTCTGAATGGCAACTCCTACTTCACTAGATACCTCTTCTATTTTTTTTTTTAGTTTGTGTTATCTCTTATATTGTTTCAGATAACTTGACCCCTTGAGTTTCAAGTTGCTTAATTTTTGTCGGTAAAAACCCGTAGTTTGAATCTATAAAAATTAAATTAGGTTCCATTGAACGCTGGTTGACAAGGTTTTGCGCTTTTTTTATTGATACAGCATCAATAGCATCGAGCTGTCTCACTACATCACGAATTAAGAAAGAAAAAAATCAATTTTTTTAGAAAAATATGAAATATGCATAATATGTGTATAAAATCAATGAAATATGCAGTTTTTAGCTAAAATTGGCAAAATATGCAAAATATGCATTTTTAATTTTTGTATTTAAACTCGTCATTGTATAGAACGGATTTATAGCTTGGTCTGCTATAAATTGAGAATATACAGAAAAATATGCAACTCCTACAACTTCCGAGCCCTATATATTATTGTGTAGGTATTTTAAATAATATGTTCTGGAATAATTATTATAGACCATGAAACTATTTCACACGATTCTTGGGTTTCGACAAGTATTTAAATAATGTATATAAATACAAGTACCTAATAGCTAGAGCAGAGGACTTGTAGCATTTGCACATTTGTTTTATACAATCACAAAGGTAGCAGATTACGAAAAAATTATGTTTTATGCTTTCATAAATCTAGTCTTGAAATTTTATTTTGCATATAAATGTATATCTCGAGTTGTTTTTAACAGCATATTTCTTCCATTTTATACGTTTAAATGTATATTTAATCTAATATATGACCAAAATATTGTTGAATTTTAATCATGTAATTTGGTTGTTGACTGCTCGCAGACGTACATTTTTCCTAATCTCCAGGATCGGCGATTAGATTAATTTTATTTTTAAACAATAAACCTGTAGTCCATATCATACATTTTTCGATAGGATGTTAATGATTCCATAAACGACACCCAAACATTTCATTAATATTGACTTTTCTCAATTAGCGTCCGTTAATAATTTAATATCTTAGTAATTTAGTCTTAGTTCTGTTGTTTGCTTATGTGCGTCTATTCGTAATTCGTGTCAACTTTTCGTCTTTGTGTACTATTTTATCATTAAATGTCTGAAGAAAAACAGTCTTAACAGTCGGTTAAAGAGTTATTCATTGGAATTTGATGTCGATGTGTTTTCAACAGACGGTTAAGTTCTATACTTAAGTATTGTGATGTTAAAGTAGGACGTGAAAAACGATTAATGTTACGCAATATTTAAATGATTGATATATTTTATAAGTATAAGAGCATATTTTTAGAGTATATTATAGAGTTCTTATGTTTTTCTAGAGCTACAAGTCCTCTGCTCTACTAATAGCTAATACAACTTACAAAATATTAATGTTTGATGTATATATGTGAAACGCCTTATCAGGCTTGGCTCAAGTGTTTAAACAAACATAGGCAAAATTTAGTTTTGCCGGTCCTTACAAGTAAATAATACATCAAATATATTAAGCTATTGCATAGCTTTTATCGCAAGCCTGGTGTAGTGACCGAAAAAAAATTTTTCGTAACGAAAAAGCGTGACCACTACCTGTGGAATCCCGTAATCCCCCTCTCTGTCTACCGCCTATAGTTTCTATGATACAAATTCCTGAAAAACTAGAATAATAAAAAGAACCGGATGGGCCTCGCTCTGCTGTACAGTTAGGGGTGGAGTGCACCTCGCTTATAGGATAGGTCATTATTATAATGGATTTGTTAAATTTGAATGCAATGATAGATATCATTGTATACGAATAACGATTCTGAACGGAGTTCATATGTTAGTCTAGAATATAATACAATGTTATTTATAAATATTATATAAGTATATTTTATTTTTAAACGAAAAATTTAGAAAAACCGAAAATTTAAATTGTCTATAAATAAGTCAAAATATGTCAAAATACTTTGAAATTTTAACCATGTATAGAAAACGTCAATATAAAGATTTAATGATAATTTCAAGTTGTTGCGGTTTTTCGTTTTTGAGTTAGGGCATTTTAAAAAAACCGATATCATTTGTCAGTCTAGAACATTCTACATTATATTATATTTTACATGTAATTTTATGTCAATATTCGATGTTCAAACGCTTATAAAAAATTGTGCCTATGGATTTTAATAATTTTTGAATGACATTAAGAACTACTTCTGTGGAATCTTCGATTAAATTTTCAAGTATTTTGTAGAAGCCAAATTTTTTTTATCACCGATTATAAAAATAAAATGTAAAAAATCGAATATTTTAAATGACTATAAGTGACTTAAAAATCAATATAATATTTTGAAAAAAATATTGCATAAAAGAAATACCAATCTTAACAGCTGGTAGAAATTTCAAAAATATGCGACTTATACTTTTTGAATTATAACAAATATTTAAAATTGTCTGAGAATAAATCGCTATTTTATGCAATTTCGTAAATATTTAAATTTCAAACAGTCGTACAATTTTTTCCTCTTAGTCCGGTAGAAATTTTTTTAAAGATTTTTGAAGAGTAGCTCATAGATAACCTAGTGTTAAAATTTTGAACCTTAAGTATGAACAAAAAAAATTTTATGAATTTTTATCTACAAAATAACATGCAAATTATCGTGATTTTTACACATTTTATACAAATTTAAGAATTAAGGGCTTATAAAAAAAAATTGAGTTAACCGATCACCGATATTTTTTAGTTACGATAAGTTTAACTTATTATAAACCTAGTATAAAATTTTCAAGAGTTTTCGCTCAATCAATTAAATTTTATAGATGTTTAAAAACAAAAATTTAACAAAAATCGAAAATATAAATTGTCTATAAATAAGTCAAAATATGTCAAAATACTTTGAAATCTTAACCATGTATAGAGAACGTCAATATAAAGATTTGGTGAAAATTTCAAGTTGTTGCGATATTTCATTTTTGAGTTAGAGCATTTTAAAAAAAAACCGATATCTTTGTCAGTCTAGAATATTATACAGTATATTATATTTTACATGTAATTTTTTGTCAATATTCGCTGTTCAAACGCTTATAAAAAAAAATTGTGCCTATGGATTTTAATAATTTTTGAATGACTTTAAGAACTACTTCTGTGGAATCTTCTATTAAATTTTCAAGTATTTTGTACGAGCCAAATTTTTTTTATCACCGATTATAAAAAAAAAATGTAAAAAAATCGAATATTTTAAATGCCTATAAGTGGCTTAAAAATCAATATAATATTTTGAAAAAAATATGACATAAAGGAAATACCAATCTTAACAGCTGGTAGAAATTTCAAAAATCTGCGACTTATACTTTTTGAATTATAAAAAATATTTAAAATCGTTTGAGAATAAATCGCTATTTTATGCAATTTCGTAAATATTTAAATTTCAAACAGTCATAAAATTTTTTCCTCTAATTCCGGTAGAAATTTTTTTAAAGATTTTTGAAGAGTAGCTTATACATAACCTCGTGTTAAAATTTTGAACCTTAAGTATGAACAGAAAAAATTTTATGAATTTTTAACTACAAAAAAACTTGCAAATTATCGTGATTTTTACATATTTCGTATAAATTGTAACTTTGAGCACTTATAAAAAAAATTGTGACTTACGATTTTAGATTTTTTTTTATCAGTTAAGGAACAACTTATAAGAAACCTTGTATTAAATTTTCAAGATTTTCTAGGCAGCCAAAAAAATTTTATCGTTATTTAAAAAAAAAATACTTAAAAATATTGAAAATTTCAATTGTCTATAAATAGCTTAATAAAAGTCAAAATACTTTGAAAATTTAATGGTGTATAGAGAACGCTAATCTAAACATTTGGTGAAAATTTCAAGTATTTACATCGATTAGTTTTTGAGTTATAGCAAAATAAAAAATTTGATTATGTCAAAAACTGGTTTTGCGTAAAACCTCCCGTTTTTCCCAAATTTTTGTATGGTTTTTCCCGTCGCATTTAAAAAATATTGGAAATTTTTAACTTTTGACCCCCCAAAGTACCAAATAGATTCACTTTCCTTTCAGAAAAGTTGCTACAAAAGGCAATCGAAGCATTTTTACTGCCCCAAAACGTGTCGACAGACACAAAAAAAAAAAAAAAAAAAAAAAAAAACACACATCATTGTAAAAGCAATACATTCTTCACTCCGTTCAGAATCTAAAAAATGTAAAATTATATCAACTTCTTATTTATTTAATATGCAATAGCTTTATCGCGGCAGTCCCCGAATGCCACTAACTTTATTTTTTTTATACATAAAAATTGCCCCGGAAAAATGCCACCCTAGGCGAGGGCCTATGTCACCTACCCCTTGAGCCGGACCTGCACCTTATGAATAAGTTTATGGTATTAGGTTATTATAAGTTATAAATATCAATTTATAATAATAATAATAATTCTTTATTAACGGAAATATAATTCCAGTTTACATTTTTTTTTTTTATATAATATAATACAAAATATTTATAGTTATCAGTCTATAAGGATATTAAAAAAAAAATTATAATTTATAAAAAAAAAAAACAATTTTCAAGTTAAATCAAAGGCTATACACATAATACAAAGTAATACCTACCTGAAAAAATAAAATAAATAAAAAATAGACTCTATAATTCATTTTATTTTATATATCCTAAAATTTGAACAGAAAATGTTGACAAAGATGTATTAAAAAATCAATATCATCAACATAATTCCCAGCCAACATTAGAATATTTGAAGGTAAATTTAACATGTATGACGTGGTTACATTTTTTATATAAAATAAGTTTTTTTTTCGACAGTTTTTTGAATTTATTTTAAACTGTAAGTTTTGTAGTATTTCAGGACAATCAATCATATTATTTATTATTTTGTATAAAAATTTTAGTTTTATTTGAAGAAAACGGTTTTCAAGCGTAAATTTGTTAAAAATATTTGATTCCACTTTGTAGCCTGAATGTGGAGTTCTAAATACAAAACATTGAAAACATAAGAATCAAATAAAATTATTTTGAACTTTCTCTAGACTCTGTATGCTAGTTTTTAAATATGGATGCCAGATAAGTAACGCATAATCAAAATGAGAACGGACAATAGACTGGTATAAAGTTTTTAATGCAAATTGATCTTTAAAATGAGCACATGTGCGTTTTAAAAAACCTAATTTGGCAAACGCTTTGTTTCTAATGAAATGTATATGGTCATTAAAAGAGAGTTTGACATCAAACCAATCTCCAAGGTCATTTACTATATACTCTTGGTAAACTAATATCTGCTACAGAATAATTGAATATAATTTTCGTCTTTTTCAAAGAAAAAGTAATCGTGGAACATTTTTTTAAGTTTAAATATAAATCATTTTTTTGACACCACTTAAAGATATTATCTAAATCAAATTGGAGTTTAATAGCATCATCCATGGTTCTGATTTCTCTAAATATTTTTGCATCATCGGCAAACAGTAAGATTTTTGAAAAAGAAACTACTTTTGATATATCATTAATAAAAAGACAGAATAATATCGGAGATAAGTGGTCTCCTTGAGGAACTCCTGAGGTAACGTTTATTTTTTCAGACAGATAGTTACCATATTTGATAACCTGAGTACGGCCAGAGATAAACGAATGAAACCATGAAATAAGTGGTTCAGCGAAACCATAAGATTCAAGTTTATTAATTAATAGCTTGTGATTTATTCTATCAAATGCTTTCTCCATATCCGTATAAATAACATCAGTTTGTGACTGAGTACTAAACGACTGTAAGATCGATTGTTTGAATATGCTTAAGTTTGTAACTGTTGATCTGTTTTATCTAAAACCATGTTGATTATTTGAAAGTAATGGATTACATAATTTCGTAAGAATATTATTTACCATTTTAGAAAATAATTTAGGAATAATGGATAATTTTGATACTGGTCGATAATTATTTATTAGATCTTTTTTACCTTTTTTAAAAATAGGAGTAATAAATGATAATTTCCATTGATCAGGAAAAATACCGGAATCTAATGATTTATTGAATAACGCAGTAATAACTGGAGTAAGAATAAATGCACATTTTTGTAAAAGTATTGGAGATAATTTATCAGGACCTATTGCTGTTTTGAGGTTAATATTCCATAGTTCGTTAAAAACATCTATCTGATTCAGATTAATTTTTGAAATTGGGGTTAAATTATTTTCTTCCACAATCCTTTGAGGATAAGTATTATTATTTGAGACACATATATCAGAAAAATAATCTTTAAATAGATGTATAATGTCTTTATTCAAATAAGACATTACGTTAGGTAATTTATGGTTATTTGTCCTGTTGTCATTTACAAATTTCCAAAAAAATTTAGGATTGTATTTTATTTCTCTTCGTGAGTATATAAACTGTAATCACGGTGTCTTATGTGTTTACATTTAGAACGCAGTTTAGAAAATTCAAAATAATTTTTTATATCATTTGAGTGTTTGTACATAACATAGCTAATTTTTTGTTGTTTAATAAGACCTCTTAATTCTTTACTAAACCAAATAGTAAATTTAAAATCATATTTCTGCATTTTGGGAATAAAATTTTCTTTAATATAATTAATGTGACCATAAAATATTTCCAAGCAATCTTTTAAATTATTTTTAGTAAAGTAATCAATAAAATTTATATCGCCTAAATATTTTACAATAGAAATATAATTCGCACCATGCCAATTATGTATATATTCTATGATTGGTAAATAATTTATAATATGATGAGTAAAAGTGGCTAAAATTGGTGGGTGAAATACATCAATAGGGACAATAGGATTTATGCATGATTTGATATCAACATCAGTAGAGTTTGTTAAGATATAATCAAGCATAGTGTTTTTACTGTTTTTAATATTATTTATTTGATTCAAATTTAAATAAGCCAATTTATCATTGAAATAAGAATCTGCATTTGAAAAATTTGCTGATGGTAAATTAAAATCGCCAAACAATAAGAGAGTTGCATTTTTATACTTTTTGACATAATAGCTCGACCGTACTAAAATAATCGTTAAATAATACAACATTTGCTTTAATAGGCATATACACGGATCCAATAATAAAAGTGAGATTAGACATTTTTATCATAACAAATAATAATTAGATATTATTTATTACAACTTCGATAAGCTTAGAATAAATATTATTACGAATAGCGATAAGTACACCACTACCTCTAGAGCTCGATTCATTTGTTCTGTCATGTCTAAAAACATTATAATTATAAAAACCTAATTCAGTTGACACAACATTTTCTTTTAACCAAGCTTCTGAGAATATAATTATATCATATATTGAGCAAGGAGCTTGAGATTTTATATGTTGCAGTTTATTATTTAAACTACGGACATTTTGGTAATATAAATTTAAACAAGTGGGTGGTGTACTTATCAGTTTTTTGTAGCGTTTACAATTTTCGGAATACCTTTAATATATTTTATGATTATGTTCTGTTCACCATTATCTTTACGTTGTTGTAATGTTTTTCTAAGGTTGCCCATTTCTTCGCGTTGCTTAGTAGTTCTATTTGATGAAAAACAAACATTTGACCATTTCGTTGTTGATTTCAAATTGTTTTGTATTCGTAAGATAGTAAACACATCTGATTGGCTTGAAAGAAGAATTTTCACTGGACGTGGCTTATCCGGAATATTTGATTTTGTTTTTCCGAAACGAAAAAATGTAAATTCTTCAATTTTCTGATTTAAACTGGAAATAACTTTCTCAATTTTCTGTGAATCATCCTCATTATCATCTTCAGTTAAGTTATATAGAATATTATTTTTTGATCTCGATTGTCTATCCATTAGCTCCTCGATAACGTTTTGTTCAGGTGATGGATTGTTTTCTTTATTTATATTTTGCTCCATAGCTAATATTTTTTTTTCTAGATCAATAACTTTTAAATTGAGATCTTGATTAGCTTTCGTTAGATTAGAGATGTTTTCAAAAAGTTCATCAACCTTCTTAGATATACGACTAATTTTTCATTTTGGGTATTTATCGAAGAAATAATTTTATTATTTGTAAATTTCAAATCATTTACAGTTTTTAAGATTTCATCAATTTTCGTTTCCATAATGTTTAATAGTTATTTCGAATAATATGTTGTGTTTTCATTTTATATATACGTAGCGGGCTTTATAGATATTAAGTCGTTTGCCGTAATCCGTACAGCTAAGACAGAAATTTACAAAAACAACGACTGATTGCGGTTAACGATTGCTTACGCACTTAGATAAGTTAAAGATAGTTTAAACGAGCGAGCTCAGAGATAACGGAGCGAAAAACCATCGGCGCAATGTGCGTGTGTTCGTGTTGAACGTACAGTTATTAATGTACGGTTATTTAGCTAAAGAGGTATCGTTATTGAGAATAGACAATCATAATAGTATTAAATAGTATGTAATGTATCTACCTTACATCCAATACACGCTTTTAAACTCCATTACTAACTTTTTATTAAAAATTGTTATCATACATAATATTATATTCATCATATCATTCATAGAAATGAGATAAATAGCGATAACCCTGTTGGCAGTACAAATAACTGAAGGGAGACTATTGTGTGTCAAAAGTTATAATTCATAATACTTTTTCTTATTACTTCCTGTGTACTGAAAGTAATTACCAAAATAAAACTAAAAAAAGTTTCTGTTTAACTGTCGATGAAAACTTGTAGCAAAAATAAATTAAAATGTTTAACTATATTGTTGGGTTTCATGATTTATGTAGATATGAAAGTACCTTTAGCAATTAATAAAATAACAAAAATTTGTTTCAAATAATAAAACCTATATAATATTATGTTATTTGTTAACCTTTAATAAAAGGTTTCGTTATTTTTTCTAATGAACTTAAAAACTTTTACAAGCTGATTAAGGAGAAAAGTAACTCTTAACATTTAACTTGACCTAAATTTTTCTATATTAACTCAACTTAAAAGCTTAAAAGATGAGTTAACTTGTTCAGCCTTGATTAAAACACACGCGCTTGTAACGAAAACAAAAGTACACAAAAGTATGAATACATTTGTTATTTTTGATAGTTAAAAATATACGTAAAAGGTTTTGTTCGTCGTACGTTGTTTGCGTTTAATTGATTCTGATCGATAGACAAACATGGGATCGTAATCCTCACGTTGAGAAACAATTATGTATATTTGTTGTTGTATTATTTTTTAAAATTGTTATTTATTATACTCCTTGTATTTTACGTGTTATATTTTCTATATTTAAAATAACGTACGTTATAATGTAATACATAATTGTATTATCATATAATTTTTATATTCTGTTAAATATTAGTTTAATTTCATAAGTATTAATAATAATTTTTAGTACCGAATTATTTGTCAAAGAATAGTTTGACACATTTATTTAAAATCCATTGTGATTTATGCTATTGTAAGTGTCGACCCTATGAAACGTCTAGCGACAAGCGTTGACGAGAACGTCTCATTGTAAAAAATTATGACTGTATTAGACGTTTGACTTCAGATTTGTTACGCGGTTAGAAATTAAAAATGTAACGATTACGGAATAAATATTATCTTGGCGCCCTCTAGGTGAAAAATATTGTGCTTGTATGTTCTGATCGTGTGTACAACGCGACTCTGTCGTCTAATGTATTATCAGATTTACGATTTCAATCAAAAGAAGTCTGCCTATTTCAAAATTCGGGTTAACATGAACAATATATAGCAGATGAGTGCAATATGCATTTGTGACCACGCATAGACGGATTGGGACGCTTCGACACTCCAACATAAGACATAAGTGTACAAGTATTGTAATTACAGAAGTTTTTCCTTGTGTTTTTATGAAATAATAATCGATGAACTAATCACTGATTATATCGCACTAGTATGTCAGTACGTGTTCACATTCCATACATAATGGATAAATCTCAAAATATTATGTTTAGTGAAAAAGGCAAGCGTATAAACGTTAATGATGGCTTTAAATGAGCTTTTTATGGGACCCAACTCGTACAGTAGACTGGTTTACACGGGACCCAACTCGCACAGTAGGCTATTTTACATGGGACCCAATTGGTGAACAATCTGAATTATGGGACCCAATTAGCATGCGCCGATTTTTATTCGTCGAAAATATTATCGATTAATTGGATTTAAAATATTCCTAATGCAATGTAATACGCAGTACTCGTACTAGAACAGTGTTTGCTTAGTTACGAGTATTTGTCAGCAATCATATCAGTAACGGTTAAATGGGGGGAGGGATAAGAGGGATATATCTTAGTTAATTTGCAAAACTTTAATAATATATTCTATGTAGATCATTTTTCTTTACAATAATCTGATAAAATTATTTACACATTTTGATATTAATTTCTTTTTGCGATAATTAAAACAATTAACTTTCAACCGTAGAGTAACTACACTCTATGCTGTCAACTTATATAGTCTGTTCCAAAAGAGAACGATCATTTCGGCCGACCTGTTTTTGTCGGTCGCTGCGCATATCCCACCAACGACCCGTAAATGGTAAACCCGTAATGATACACAACACCAATCCACCACAATCGCAGTACAGCGCATTACTAATTAATAATTACTATAAGGTTGGGGCTATACACGGCGATATTCGCGGCGAAATTCGTCGAGCGGATTTCGCGGCGAATTCCGCTTTCATCGAAAACCTATGTGATTAAACCGGGCTGGCTATACGAGTTCGCCGCGAATTAATCCGCCGCGATATTCGCGGTCGGCCGACGATTTTTTTCAAAACCGCCCAAGCCATAAAACCGCAAAACCGTCTATTTACATTAACTTTTAATGATAGCGGCTATACGGGTATTTTGGTTTAACGAATTTCGCGGCGATTATTACTATAGTACGGTATATTAATACAATAGTATTGTAAATAGAATTATTGTAAAATCGTAAATATCGTAAACATAATAATAATATATTATTTCACCAGGTACGAGCAAAGTATAAAAATGTGGATACGTGCTATTACGGTTTACCTAACGATATTTATTTATGTATATTAGTACATAATAAAATGTTAACTGAATTATTATAGTATATCACGTGTCTTTCTGCCAACATCATGGCTAAAATTAAAAATTTTAAACATCGTAATATCGTGATATAGGTTGTGATATTAATATTATTATTAGTTTTCATCGGGATACCTACGAGAAGGGCATCTATTTTGTAAAACTGAATTATTATTGTTTCGTCTTTCTTTCCGTTAACATGGCCAAAAATATAAATAATATGGCTATCGATTGTGAGAGATTAATAGCCGAAATACAAAATAGACCTTGCATTTGGGACACATCTAGTGAAGAATATCGACTCAGAGACAAAAAAACACAAGAATGGATTGCGGTAGCCGAAGGTATAAATGAAAACTGGACTGGATTTGATCAAAAAGAAAAATTATGTCAAAATTATGGTACAAATATTTTTAAATATTTGGAAAATCGCGGCGAAAATAATGAGCGAATCCGTCACGCGAATTCGCTGTGTATAGCCAGACAGAACAAAAACCGCCGCGAAATCCGCTCGACGAATTTCGCCGCGAATATCGCCGTGTATAGCCCCAGCCTAAAGCAGCCGCAGCCCGCAGGCCTCCGCGGCCCGCGCGTCTTGGTAATCGTAAAAGCTCGTCAACGTCTTCGTGAAACGTCAGCTAGCAAGGTGGGGGATGTATGCGCAAAAGTGACCGTTCTCTTTTGGAACAGACTATAGCTGTAGCTGTTTTACAATCGTGTTTTTACTTGGGAAATGTATTACTACTACTGAAGTTGTCAGTAACCAAAAGCTGTTGTTGGTGCGGTTATATGGTGCACAGAGTACAGATTATATTCGTAGAGTATTCTGTGCTATTTTTATCTTCTACATTTTGAGTTCATCGGTTGATGTTATAAACAATTTTGTTCTGATTTCGTTTTCATTATTTGTGCTAATAAAACATTTAGTGTTTATTATGTTTAAATCTAAAATAACGAACTAATTTGCTGTTACAAAAAGCAACAGTCAGGGCCGTATTAACCATTAGGCACTGTAGTCACTGTGCCTAGGGTTTACGACAAACGAATGGCCTACGGAAAGTTGGCTGGATCTAAAAAAAACATTTGTAAAAACATAAGATCTTTCACTTCACTCAAAATATAAAAACAGCCCGGGTAAATGAATAATCAAATTATTTACATGAGCACTATACTATACTGTTGGACGACGAGCTGCATTTGTTATGCGATTAAGAAATAATTATTATTGTAGATACTTTAATCTAATAATATACCCTAATATTAAGTAGGTATCTATCTAATTGTATAGGTAATATGTGTTACAATTGTAAATTTCTGACTCTATATTAATTTAAAAAATGATTTTATAAATTATTGGATGAAAATAAACTATTGACTAATATGTAATTTTAAATGTGTTTAAATAAATCAAGTATAACATGTTTAATAAAATTAAGTTATATGTTATGAATAAAAATATACTAATACAGAAATAGCTGATATCATTAAGTTTTACATTAAGAATTTTTGCAATAGAAATATCGTAATAAATTTTACATTAATGAATAATTAGTATTTACGAGCAAATAATAATTGCTATGGAACACAATATGTAAAGTTAAGAAATATAAACAAAACATAGTATTTAAAAGTACCTAGGTTATGAAATTGAAATTTTTTCAGTACCTAGGAACTATGAATGGCTTAATCCGGCCCTGGCAACAGCTCTAACCATATTTTATTTACAAACATATATTTACAGTTCATACTAATAAAATTAGTAAAGTTATTTAATTAAATGATTTCTGTTCACAACTATGACTTATTTTTTCAATGATCAAAGTTCATGTTGAAAAATCAACCTCATCCTTCCTATGATAAAATTATTTGACCTCCACTGAATTATATACAATTTTGTTCGAACTAATCTGGTACACATATTCTACATGATTTCTGAATCGTGTTATCAAATATATTAAATATCTATGAAAAAATGTTCAGGTAGAATATTTTAACGGTGGACAAGTAGATACCATTAGATATCGAACATTTTTTCTATCTGTCTTGTTAACGCAACAAATCCATTAACTTAGGTCGTGATCGTGAGTGATTCTCCAACATAAACATTCTACGTGTTTCGTGAATTAACAATTATTATATGATTTCTGACTCTCGTGTACAATAAAATACCATGAAAGTTAAGATGTTTTATTCTTTATGGGTAAAAGAAAAATATAGACTTCACTATCTTAAATACTAAATAGTTACTTGAATGTCAAGTTTCTATCAACATTCCTCACCCAATTGTAAAAAAAACTATATCACACACAAATTTCATGAAATGACGTTAAGAATAACAAACAATACTACAATTTATCATTGTTTTTCGAAAATTTTCAATTTTTCAGGTATTTCAATTGAAATACATTCAAAATGGATGAAAATATGATCAGATATTTAACATATCAGGCACGTACACAGAATAAAATTTCGGGGGGTTTACAAAATAAAGCAATACAAATTGTACAGTAACATAATAAAACAATTTCTTCCTACTTACTCATTATTTTTAATGTGACAATTATTATGCTAAATATTCAAACTTAACGTATGTCATTTGTTCAGTGTTCAGAAGTAAGTACCTATATTTAGGAAATAAGAATATTAGGAATAATAATAGTAATAATAGTGAATAAAACATTAAATAATAAGTATTACGAACGTCGAACAGAACAGAAATTTATTTGATTATTATATGCACACATAATTACCTAGGTATATTAAACTTTTAAGTAGATAGAAGAAAAAAATCAAACAATTTATAACAATTTATAACAATTCAATAGAAATTGTTGGTGACCGATTGAGTACGGAAATGAGATAAGATAAGATAAGATTATCCACAAAATATGAGTTTCTAGGTATATCGCAAATCGCAATATATATAGGTATAAACTTGTATTTCATACCCGTCTAAAGCGCGGGTCGCATTATGCTGGTTGCCAGCCGCGAGTTGAAGAAGCCTCTTCTGCCAGCCGTGGATCAGCTTGGTGTGACAATAAAATTCGGCGCTGGCGTCACCATCCGGCGAGTATTTGTCAGCGGCTGACGAAGTTGGACATGTTTAACTTTTGGTAGCAGGCAGCGGTTAATAATCAATCAAGTGACCGCTGCACGGTGTTTTAAAATCAAAAAAAGCTGGCCGAAAGTCAAATTTTTTAAATTTTTTTTTTTTAATAAAAGAGTGGAAACATTTTAAGTTATTAGTTGATAAATGGTACCTACTATGTAAACAATTTTTGAAAAAAACATTTTTTATTGGAAAAAATATTATTTTAATTTGAAAAAGTACGCTGATCTAAACATTTTCGATTAGTTATCCCCGTTTTTATATCATTATTAAGTAAATTCTTATGTTATGATTCGCCAAAAAGTTATTAAATATTTGACAGTGCATATGTTATAGGTTAGTATAAATGTATTTATGCTCACAATAGTTTTATATTTTGTAGTGAATTTGATGTTTATTAACGGTATCGGTAATATTAATCATTAAAATAAAGATAAGACGTAATTTAAAGACACATATCACCTGTGTTCCCCATCCATTTTCATATTTTATAGATATTTTATAACCGGAGAGTGCGAGTAGCAGCAACAGTAGTGTGACCAGATTGCTGGCCGCTGCTTGCTGGTACTACTACCAGCCGCTGGTAAGCAACAGCTGGCAACCAGCATAATGTGACCCGCGTTTAAAGCCGGTCCCACACGGCTCGTGTACTCGGCGAATAATCGTCAATCGTGATGCTTTACGAGTCGTGTAGGAGATGTTTAATTGTCAAGTATGGCAATTATTTTTAATCGCCGAGTCGCTCGGCGTTTCCCATCGGTTGTCGGTAAATGTGACACGAGTCAAAGGAATTATAAATAATCACGTATCGATAATTCGATAATCGTGGAGTTTCCCACACGACTCGTAGTCCTGGCTCAGTACTAGACTAGTTTAGTTTGTTTAGTTTGTTGGAGGTCTGCAACGTGGTAATGTACAATTCATTTAGTGTACGCATTTGCGGTGACTATATTGCCTTTATTAATAAATTAAATTATATTATTAAATTAATATTTTAATAATTTATTTCATCAGTATACTCATTAGTTATTCATAGTATATTTTTGGTGCGTATTTTATTAAAAATGGAATGGTCAAATGAAAATACAATGAAATTTAACAACAGACTTCTCGTCGTCACTATCCATTTTGGACTGACGCAGTCATGTATTTCGTTTTCGTATATTTTGCCCGATTATCCGAGTCGTGTAGGAGGATTGGCGATGACAATTAATAATACACGATGATCGGATAATCGGCTAATATATGAGTCGTGTAGGAGCGACATGATCGTCAAGTCAAAATACTCGGCGAACATACGCGATTACTATACTCGCCAAGTACACGAGTCGTGTGGGACCGGCTTAATGAACAGTAAAAAACAGTCAACAGCTAATTATAAAAATATTTTATAATACTAGGAGTATAATAAATTTGACTTGATTTTCCAAGAAATTATTTCAGGGGTTTGAACCCCCAAACCCCCCCCCCCTGTATACGTGCCTGTAACATATGTATAATGTACAATCACAATCACGCATAACAGAAATCAGTGCAATTATTCCGAACTCGACGGGCTGTTAATATTCTCTTTTACGAACATCACCTGAACTATTGTTACATAGAACGCGTTTGTCGATTTGGAGAGTCACAACACGCTATATGCGTAAATACTACTCGTGTAATAGTGTGACCGTATCTTTTGACGCGCGACGCACACGGCCATACCAAGAGTACTGCTAAAAATATTTTATTAATAGTTTAAGAATTTATCACTGTTCGAAAATACGTGATTACCAATTTACATCGCGCCATTTCATTTTTCCTGAAAGTTATTTAGCTTAATGGAGTTGTCTCAAGCATATATTCAACGTGTAATCTGAATATTATTTTCCAGCCAAAGCGAGTAATTTATTAATTTTTAGATAGTTTTTTCATTTGTATTTAAACGTTCACTGCCGATGTCAACACATGTTGACACTAATGATCTTGCCACAGTGGCCGACGTCAACACAACACGTTGTTGACGCTATCCATTGTTTGATCAATCCATGTTTACGTATTCACAGTGCCGGATTAACGTATAGGCAGGGTAGGCACGTGCCTAGGGCTAGGTAAAAGTGGCCGTCAGAGGGGGCTATTTTTTTTTCATAGTGGCACTGTGTCAGTTTATCCGGGCGTTTGTGGCGAATGTCTTAAATCTTATTAATAATTAATCTTAAATATGGTTTTTGATTTGATTTGAGAGATGACTTTGAAATTATAGAAAGAGAAGCAATGTTATTGAGTGGCACTACAACATATGCACATGATAAAAAACGTATTAAAAAAAAAAAGTATGTTGTTTAAATTCTGAATCATTAATTAAATAAAAACAAAAACTTATGCATTTTTATTATTATATTACAGAAAAAAGCTGATGAATCAACTACATCAGAAACTGGACATAATGGGAAAACAAATTTTCAAATAAATACATTTTATGTTATCATTGATACATTAACAACTCAATTAAAAATTAGATCTGAAGCTTACTCAGATATTCTAAATATTTTTGGATGTATCCTCATGTTAAATCAAACAGATTCAGATAAAACTATTAAAAACAGTTGTCAAGCTATTGCTCAAGAATTTCCGGCAGATATTCAAAGCTCAGATGTTTTGTTAGATGAGTGTCTTCATTTTAAAGAATTAATGAAAATAGAAAAAAAATTGTTTAAATCGGTTGAAAATTCAGTAACATTTACAATGTCATCTTACATTAAAAGTAAAGAGCTTGATGATGTTTTTCCAAATTTAAATATAGTCCTGAGAATGTTTCTTAGTACAGCCGTAGCAAATTGTACCGGAGAACAGTCATTTTCAGTCTTAAAACGGGTAAAAAATTACTTAAGATCTACTATGTCTGAGGAAAGGTTAAACGCTTTAGCTCTTTTGAATATTGAAAATGAATTATTAAATACAATCGATTTAAATGATGTAATAAATGACTTCAGCTCTAAAAAAGCAAGAAAAAAATTGTGAATTAAAATAATTAAATAAATCTAAACATTTTTACAATTTTGTTGTTTTTTTTTTTACAATGGGCTATACAATAATGTTTGCCTAGGGCTACGGTCGATCTTAATCCGGCACTGCGTATTCATGGTGAAGTTGGTTTTTTCATATTGCTACGATGTTGATACTAAAATATTATTTTCTTTATTACCATTATATTATAATGGAAAGTCGGTTTTATGTTACGACCGTCACTTATACGTTTTTTTTTTAATTTACTCGCGACAAATGTATTTTATACGTTTTCCTATTTTAAATTACCGTTTCAAATAAAAATAAATTTGGTTTCACGTCAGGTTATTACTGGTTATTTAAAGTCGAAAGCCCCTTCATTAAAAATCTATCTACGCCCCTCTAAACATTATGTGCACGGTTTTTATTAATTTAATTTCAGTACAGAATTATTGAATCCATAATACAATATATGTAACCATATAAATAAAAAAATATAACTAAATGGATTGAAGTTATTATTTTCAATGACTCACAAATTAAACATAACAATACAGTCATTAAATTTTCCATAAGTATAAATAAGTCCAATATCCGTACCGTAAACAGATATTGCTATGATATTGATGTTTAATTATTCCTTATCATCTGTAGATTCTAATGGTACAATCGGTTTTATGTTACGACCTTCAACGTTTTTTTTTTTTTTTTAGTTTACTTGCAACACACTATTTTATACGTTTTTCATTTTTTTATTACTGGTTGAAATATATATATATATGTAAATATATATATATATATTATTTTTTTCATGTTAGCCTATTGCTAACAATTTAAAGTTGAAACCCCACTTCACTTTACGTCACTCCATTAAAATATCTACGCCATTGCACGCCACATTTGTTATAAATAGCTGAATTTAAATCTCGTTGTGACAAAAATTAATTTTTTACAAGAGTTCTTTTAAACGCCAATAAAATTGCCGTTGTCTCAGATTATTTTCTTTTATTTTTCCGTGTTTTTTTTGGACAAAAACTCTGTTATTTATATATCTATATTTTTTTTTTCATTTTTTTATCATCATGTGTTTACTTGTTATAATTATTCTTGTAATGTCACTGATTACCATACTTATTATTCCATATGCCAATGCTAAATGTAATTGTTCGTTCCGTTGATTATGACGAGAAATAAATGAACACGATCGATGGCAGTACGACACTGCGAAACTAGACCATCAGGAATTCAAAAGTCGGGTTTGTCATTCCAGTACTTGTTCCAGTCGCCGTCCCACGATTTCCGACCGCTGCTGACGACGGACGTACGCACGACCGGAACTCGGCTGCCGACGCGCGGCCGGTAATCATCCGCGGTCCACACCACCAAAGGTTCCACCGGTTCCGCGGCCACGGGTTCCGCCGGTTCCGGGACTGTCCCGAGCACATGGTATCCGCCGCAACACGGCCGTTCGGACGGCACCGTGGTCGGGTCACTGGTGGTCGTCGCCATCGGCCACGCGTACAGGCCGCACAGCCGGACGACAATCACGAGCACCGCGTACGAGTAAACGAAGTTGACGACGAGGAACGTGATTGGCGACCCGATGCACGGGCGCGGTACCCCATCCGCGGTCGTGTTGGCTAAGCAGCCGCCGCCGCCGCCGTGAAAAACCTGCAACCGGTTTGAATATTGTCCGTTTGGTCCGCGAATAGATAATACCCTCTTTCCCGACTACACGCGGCGAGATCACATTTTTTCCAAAAGATTCGGTCCGGTTTCGATGTCGGTGTGATTTCATTCACCCGCTTAATGATACCGTTCGATTACCGAGGTGACCATGATATACCCGGCCACCGGCCCAACCGAGTGCCGGCGATCCGTTAAAAACGATACGTGCCCTTAATTTTCTTTCGGGTCGTTTAGTGTCCCGTAAAACACGACGACGAGCTACTGGCGTACCAAGGTCGGGAACGACGTGTATACGGTTTTCGGCTGAATCGCATCCTTCTTCGTGGCTAGAGGTGATAACTTTAGATGTGCTTTTTAAATACACTTGCAATGTTGTCTGTGTTCACAATTTCGATCAGAAGGATTGCTCCGATCACCACAATCGTAAAAGATCTTTCATAAGAATTGTTGTCTAGTAGGTACTTTTAAAGGAATCATTTTACGAAATTTCACAAACAAAAAGTGTTCTTTATAATTGTGAAAAACTGATGAAATGTTATGAAAACATGACAAAATTTACTGCATACTGATTTTTGATATAATTTAATTTTTGTTTTTATCAAAACTCAAACAATAATAATCGTAGAAATATGAAATGTTTACTGAATTATATCATCGTTAACTGTAGATGTTTTTATTAGAATGTTGATAAATTAATTTTGGTTTGAAAAAAAGACTTAAAATACATAAATATTAATGGTGAAAAAAAAAGAAATCACAAGCGTTTGAGTTTTAAGTGTTGACTAAACGATGAAAATCACGAAAATCCACTACATTCTTGTAAAATGTTTATACTTAAGGTTTATAAATTGGATATAAGATTTCTATATAATATCGTAGACAAATAAAATATTGGAAAATTAACGTTAAAAAAGCGTTAAACGGTAATAGTTATTTAAATAATGTCAATGCATTTTTCCAAATATTTTAATGAAGTTTGTGCTGATTAGTTTAAGGAATTTTCGATTTCCCCCGAAGAAAGTTAGGACGTTAAAAGTGCAGCCTACCCAAAAAAAAATTCGGGTTTTTCACAATAACAACTATCTTCAGAAGTATCTTAAGTAATTCAGTTTCCTGACTTAGGAATCTGGCCCCTTCTTTTTTTTCTAACTGTACATTCTCCGGCGCTTTCGTATTCGTCATACTTAAAAGTTACTATAGCTACCCTTCGGTATGTACTCTGTACTTGAGGTACCCGGTTCGGTCTAAATATCCATACGTTCTCTCGCCATCTCGTCAACAGAATATTACAGCAGTTGCTTTACAGGAATCAATCGTGGTGAATACATCTGCGGTACAAGTGGTTCCAAAACGGTTTGGAAATATGTTTAAATGCTCAAAACATATAACATAAAGTGTTGTAATGCTTTTAGCGATGTTCGTACGAGTGAACAACAATCGTGCATTACAAATACTTTTAACAATTGTTCATTTACAATGATTGTACAATAAATATGAAAATGACACGTATACTCGTGCACTTGAAGTTCTAGTGCACGAGTATACTTCAAGTCTTGAAGTAGGTAGGTGTACCTACGGCGTGTAATGACGATTGGGAATCGTCGCGTTTCGCCTAGAACGTTCATCTCGCGTATTTCATCCGCCGGTACGGTTTGACATGTACGAAAAGCGACGAACGTTTTTCGAGAATCCAACATTGGTACGTATAACATTGGTATATAACGTTTACGTTGCGGGAACAGCGGGGCAGCGCAATGTAAACGATCGACGTTTAAAGCTCGATTCACTTTGGCGGTGTCGGTCCAGTCGCAGACGTAGAATTCACATTATCGGTCGCAGAAAATCTAATCTTGTTGATTTCGCCATTGCCACCGGGCGCTGTGTTTCCTGTCGCGATGGCGTTTTCAACACGTACCTCAACGAGAATTCCGTTGATTCTTGTTGGAGAGGAGGAATTAACAGGAAAGTAAACGGAGAAGACGGTTTTCGTGTGTCGTCCACCCATCGGCACGGACTTGTTAGAAGGAACGAGAATGTTTAACGTCACCCCATTACCAGCCAACAAACGAAGACGCTAACCTTTACGAATATTTCCGAACTGCTCGTGACCGCTCCGGTCTAAATCGCGCGTCGACGCTGGTCCACGTGACTTGACCGCGACCAAACTGTCACTATTCGTACCAAAACTTTGGATCACTGATGTCGATCGGACTGCGATCGAACCGGACCGAATGTGTGAGTGGAGCTTTAACGTTTACCGTCGGTGGACGTCCCACGATACGACCACCTGTTGCAAGGTGTCTCGCCGCCCGTCGACGGTCTGCTCACCGTCTCGCGGCCACTCACCGTTTCGTTGGTGAAGATGTCGCGTTGCACGTGGTACTCATGATATAGCGGCACGTAGTTCGCGCAGAAATAACCGAAGCCGCCGACCACGGCTGCGCACGCCACGACCGCGAACGAATGACGTCTGACGAACGCGGTCATGTTCGTGGGAATCGGTCTTGGCGCGCGCCGCTTCTGATGACAAGGAACGTGTTCCACCCGGTGTGGTCCGTCCGTCTCGTGTCGGCCGTTACCACTCTACTCGTTGCCGACGAGGTGTTTTTCAATTACACGCTGGTTGTCAAACTTTAATGGAAACCACAACACGTCGTGTTACCACGGTACCGGTCGTGGCTGACCCATCGTTTATCGTGGCGCTTGGCGACGACCGGTTAGGAAAAATAATGTGCGATAACCAACGCAACGGCAGTGACGGTTATAAATGGGGGGGGGGGGTGATAGGTGGATCGACAAGGAAGTTCTTCTGGTTCACTTAATGCCTAAAGGTCATACCATTAATTCTAAACATTAAAAACACTAAAAAAAACTTAGGAGAAACATTCGAAATCGTCGAAGAGGGATGTTGAGTAAAGGAGCCTATCACGACAACGCCAGGCCACACGTGTACACGACGCGGATTTCTCAAGAGCTATCACGATTGGTTCGTATAATATCAAATCATGTTGGATATTTTGGTCATGGTGTACAATAGAACGTACATTTATTTGTTTGTAAAATATTAATTGTCATATAGTATATTATAAATAAATAATTATAGATTTATAAATTTAATTGTTATATTACATTTTAATTTGTAAAAGGACAAAAAATTATGTACGCTATGAGTATAAATAAGAATGTTATGAAAATGAAGGATGAACAAACAATGGATTTCATAGATTATTACGAAAAGAAAGAAGCTATATGAAACACAAAATTATAAACATATAGAAATAGAGATGCTAGAGGCGAAGCTGTGAAAAGAATAGCGTCAGCCATGAATGTTTCTGTTAATTGTTAGCCAACACATCAGACAAAACAGCACATGCTACAGATACTATCGATTCCATCTTACTGTTTGAAAATTGCGTTCACGTGTAAACACCTTCATGATTCGTGTGATACTTTTTGAAACTACGCTCGTGAGTCACAAGATCGTGAAATACGAACGTGGCTCTAATTTCGTGTAAACCAACCTTTAATCCATTTTGTAATATGCTGTCGACTCATTACAACGAATCGCTACAATTTCCCACGACATGTTGTGCCAATTTCAAAAAAAAATATTTCTCCTGGCTTAAAGAACAATTTTTAAACCTTTAATTTCTGGATCATCCCAATGTATACTGTTTAGTAGTAAATATGTGTTGAATATGAAAAGAAAAATTGAAAAGTTAATAATAGAAATGTAAAATATTTAAAAAAAATTGGTGTCATTTTAATGAAAACGATGTAAGCCGTGAATAATTCTTATCGCATATCAAATAAATGTATGCGCTTAAAATATTATAATGAATTAATAATGTTACGATCCCAACAACAATATCATGTTATGGACAAGCAACGGACGACGATCTACTGCGGAACAGGCGCTCCGATTTGAAAACAAATAATTTAAATATCGGTTGCGTAATACACACACACACACACACACACATACACAAATATAATCAAGAGTAATCCCACCGTTTGAGAGCGTAAACAAAATTAACGCAAACATATTAATATATATACAATGTGTATAATATATGTATTTTGACACGCGTCTTTCTGCTGTAGAAGCTTATTAGTATTGTAATTTGTGAGTGAATTATTTAATGTAACAAAACAATTTTAAAAAATAGGTTCCAAAATTATTCGGTAAAATAACTGTTTTTTGAAGGCGCTTCCCTCCGCTATCCGATCGTAATTTCAGGTATTAAATACTGTAATTTTAACATAGTAGTGCGATGATGCCCAATGTGGAAAATGTGCTGAAGTTTACAAGGAAAAACAGTTTTTTTTTTTACAAAATATATTCTTACAAGACATTCACCATTAAACTTTATGACGGTTTACCTTTACATTTATTATGGGTAACAACTAATAATTACGTTGTAGGCAACGATAATAATAAAAATCCACTGGTTTTCCTTACACCCATAATCCTTGTATCCGACCAGTTTTTTCAATGTCTATTTACATCAGTAAATGTAAATTTACAACGTAAATATTATAACAATATTTTCAGCCTTTTCTTAATTGTTATTTTTAATTTTTCCATATTAGTGCGTTTGACTAAGTGACCTACATAAGACACAAGGTGCTAAGTATGTTTAACTATTCTTGGGTCTTCATTGTTGGTACTATTGAGGTGAAGTGATAGAAGAATCATAAGCACTTGGTTTCAGTAGATTTGTAATAAATAAATTCATATTTTTGTATATACTCGTATATATAAACGTTAAATATGGTATAATGATTATATTAAAACACATTTTATTTAAAATATGATCAATGTCATGAATTTATTTAAAATAATATATATATATATATATATATATATATAAAATTAAAAAGATATTAATACAAATGATAAACATGAACCATAAATGAAAAGGAAAAACTTATAAAATATTTCAAACAAGTATAATAGTGTAACATTCATCATTGTTTAGATTCACTGCAAATAACCCAAACTTTTCAGTTCTGAAATGAAAAAAAAATTACAAAAGCATTATTATTTATATAAAATGTAACACTGGAGATAAGATATTCAAAAAGAATAGTTTACAACATTGCATTTAATAACTATTATATTGTTAAAATAATAATTTATAAACGTGTTGTGTTTAAAAACTGTGTGTTATTAAATAATATATTTAAAAAATTTATCAATTTATCACACATTTTAATAGTTAAATTAATTCAAGAAATGAAAGTTACTTAAATTTTTTTAAATTTTTTTTCTGTGTGTGGGTATAATGAACTATATAGGTGCAACTATTAAGATCCACATTTGTGAAATCTGAATATTAATTGGTTATATTTAATTCTTTATTTTTGCTTAAAAATAAATAATTAATTATTTTGTATGGTATAATAATTTGTGTATCATAATTTATACGTTTTCATCAATAAATTATACAACACAACTATTAATTCTTGAAAATAAACAGTTGAACATTTTTATTGAAAACAGTAGTATTATACTGAATACCATGGGTGCATAAAAAAGACAGAGTTTATAATCTTTAATATTATACAGTGTTTTAATGTATTAATCTAACTCAATGTTATTAAAATATTAGATTTAATTAAGAGAATAATATTTGATAACAATCATTTTGATTAGGTAAAAAAAATAATCAAATTATTAATTAGTATTGTAAAAGATTAACATCTTAATCAACAACAATATTAAAGTTCAATCGTTGCCAATTTTTTTTTGGTTCGACCTTAACTATGATTTATGTTACATCTATTTTACCTTTTGTCACAGCGGCGTTTTTTTGCAAATTTGTAAACCAATGTTGATATGGGTAGTTTGGACGCACTCCACCATAAGCTTTTGGTAAATACTTAGGATCAATATGTTTGTGCAATGACTCTAAATTTTTACCGTGGAAGAACAACTGTAAGCAATAATTAGAATGAGTTAAATAATTGTGTAACTTATAGTTAATAATATAAGCATAATAATTAGCAATTTATATATGTGTATATATATATATGATTGAAAATATTATATTTTGATAACTCTAAAAATTAATATAGATGTTCAAGAATGTGATACTACGTCTTTATTACAGTTTATAGTGTACTATATATTAGGGGTTGCCAACAGGTCGATCGCAACATGAGTTCGAGTCGATCGTGACTTCCTTTCATTTTTTTTTTTCATTTTTTAAAAAAAAAAGTTTAAATATTTATTTCGCTTGTAAATTTTTATATTTTCGTTCAACCCAAGAATATAAATATTAGATTAATAACAATTAAGGCAATAATATTATATATTATATAATAATAATAATAATAATAATAATAATAATAATAATAATAATAATAGTAATAATATTAAATAACAATGAAAAATTAAAATATACACTGAAATTGAATAGATATGTAGATAGGTATATGTAGGTATGTGATCTAATGAATATTCCGTATTAAATATCGCGTTCGTATAAATTGATGAAAAATATACTAATATACATGTTATATAAATTGTAAAATTTAAGTTATTATTACTTATTAATATTTTAAACTGAAGAAATAAAGGAAAAGTAACATGCAAAATCAATGTAAAAAAATATATTTTTGCTCAGTGATATATTTTGATATATATTTTGGTCGATCGCGATAACCTAGAAAAACTTAGAAGCCAATTACAAGTTTTTAAAAGTTAACGATCCCTACTATATATTAAAGAATGTTGAAACCCGTGGTCGTAATGTAATAAGTTTATCGTTTTTCCAACGAACTTCTTGTTAAAAATTAGATTACAACTGTATGAAAAAACAATATTTGAAAAATGATATACCTATGTTCTGTAATTTACGTCAAAACAAGGGCTGGAATCTATTCTGATAAAAAAATATCGATATTAATCGGATCGTTGAAATTTGGAGGTTTAAAATCTGAATTGGAGTTTTGATGAAAACTAACAAAGAATAAGAATAATTAATACAAAAACCGTAGAGTTAAGAGAATATATATTTGAATGCAGCTTTTAAAAGTTCTTCGATTCAGTACTGTTATTATTATTTTCACATTGCAACAAGTACTAAATTGTACAATACGACCAATAATAATTCATTCTGCTTACGCGTAGGCATTGCACGATTGTTTTGCCAAAACTTTAACATGCTTATAGTGTTGTTGTATTGGTTATTAGTAAAAAATACTACTGTCTCTATTACTTTAACTTGTATAGTTTTAAAATTTTGTTCCTTTACGCGATGTACATTTTTAATGTTCTAATAATATTTATATTAATAATGTGTTATGATTATTATTATTTTATAAATTCGAAAACAGATTAATAAAAAATTATATTATGAGTATAGTATAAATAAAACAATATTACAGGAAAATGAACACTTTTTTAGAAAAATTAAAATTATGAGTCAGTTCATCTTAAAGTTCACAGATCCGAAGAACCTAGACCAAATCGTCACAGTTATATTAGTTAAAATTTTACGCAATTTGTTCGTAATAACTAATAAATAATACAATTTACATAGCACAATATTTAAAAGAAAAATAACATAAAAATGAAACCTTTTTAATTGTTATGGTTGGGGTAGTCGTCCAGACCTGAAATTACACCGTAACGATACGTTTATAATATTTCCTGTTTAATTCTTATTTCGTAAGCGCTCAATTTTTCACAACAATACGTACGTACAATTATGAATAATATCGTTTGTGATGAACGGATTTATGCTCAATCACCGACATGGCACGTACATGCACACATGTGCGCATATTTTCGTCATTCGTTTCCGCGTATAATTATATAAAACAATATTATTGCATATAACATACGTACCATTTCGTTGTAACGCTTGCCCAAAAACGGTTTGAAGAGATTGAACACCGTCTCGAATACCCACGACTCGTTGATTATGTGGATCGCGTACGTTTTCATTGGTATGCTGTACTGTGTGGGAGAGAGAAAGAGAGAAACAAACGTTATGCATTGTTATTACATAGAACATATAGGGGGTGTATTGCACCACCGGGAATCACCCGTTTCACTTCGGAAAAAAAAGTCGACATACCACGATGAGGTCGAAAATCGTTGAAACGACTTTTGGAGTGATCTGGTAAGCGTGCTGTAACGTGAATCCACCCATGTCGAATATGACCACACCACCGAGAACCTGAGCCCTCGGTTCTAAAACTCCCAGTTCTAATGTGGCTAATGATGCTTTGAGTATTTCGGCCATGTCGAAATCGTTAATGTTCCAGTTACCTGCCAACAAAGTTTTAATCATCCAGTCATTTTTAACAGTATCATAAAAGCAAGCCAATTTAATATTACTATAATTATAATAAAAACTAATATTTCGCCTGGTAAGCCCATAATGTTTTTTTAAAAGAAAAATTATTTTCCAGTGCTCAATATTTAAACGACTATTAGTCAATTACGGTTTTATAAAATGGAATATAAATACTAAGCAAATAACAATCAAAAACGGTAGGTAATTGTTAGGTAAGTTTAAGATTCGAAAAAAAACATTCTATGAAACCTTTTCGATTGTTTTTCAAGGTTTAACTAATAAAAAGGAAAATAGTTAAATAAAATATTTTAAGTCATAAATTTATTTAAAAATACTCGTAGAGTAATAACAAATATTATTTGATAAGTTTTCATACTCAAAGTTGACCTTCATAGAATATAGTTTCGATGTGATTTTATACTCTGCACAATTGCACTGAGAATTCGCCAAGAATGTAATATTAATGTATTATAATCAGTGAAATATTTACAATTCAGAATAGAACTTCGAAGACTAGATTCTCATTTATAGTCAGACTATTTTGAAGAAAACAATACAGCTGATACGTCATAAAATCTGTTTTAACAAAATTTCAACTTTGTAATAATTCTGATCCAGTATCACAATAATATATACGAGCGAGCAATCCATTCAAGTAAATTTGATGTATCGTATTGAGAAAACATTTTGTTAATAATTATGTTTTTGTACACGATATAAATTATTCACACCGAAATGAAAAATAATTAAAAAATACTTTCGATAGAAGATTCATTTCTCGGTATTAAACTTTTTTAATAATATTAAAATATGAATCATACCTGTAAAAATGTACTTTATATACGCTAACAGGTTAAAATTGAAAGTTATATCTGGAAATTTTCGTTTAAAGTTTTACATTTTTTTCATCCAATTAGTGTAACTTTAAATTGTAGTCACCATTGTGTTGTTTATTGAATTTATTTATTTCTCTACATAACTGCAATGGTTGAGAAGTGCATCAAAATATAATATATGTTAATTTATGTTTCAAGAATAACTTGATTATGTAATTCTCAAGGGTGTACTTTTATAAGATCACAAGTAAGTACTAGTTAATGAACTATCGTTAAAATATATGAAATTTGATATCACAACAAGTATTGTGCTAATATATAGTATTTATTTATATTATATTTTGTATTTGTTTGTAGTTTAATTTTATCCTTTTGTTGTCATAAAAATATATGTCAAGTACAAAGTTCCAAACAGACAGAAAGACCTTCGTGGAATTGGCATTATAGTTAATTATTTGTCGACATGTTTGTTTGTAGCGATCTATGATTAATTATTTCACGTCACTGAAGGTTGTACTTGATCCTGCAAAAATTATAATATTCCTGTGGGTACGTTGAAAAGGATTGATCTTATATGCCTAAGATATCGTAATAAACTTTTCTTTTTTTTTTTGGTAATTTGATTTTTGTCAACGCGTTTATAATAATAAATATATCATTATAATTGTTCTTATGGTTCTTATAACGTATATTATGGTGTTATAATTGTAAATAAAAAATGTAAATTTATACTCCATTTGTTTTAATTGAAATATTATTTCATACGAATTTAAAATAAATAATTACTATTCGTTAGATAATATAAGAATATAATGTCTATCAGTTTTTAATGTGTATTTAAACTATATTGAATCAGTTGCACCGAACCCTATATTGAGGTCGGAGTTGATCCGACATCTTTTGAAAATTTCAGATGGAGTCGTTTCATATTGAGTCGAAGTTTGTCTGTCAAACTATATGAATTATTCATTACAAAATTGAAGTCCTACATGAATATTTTTTGGATAAAAATTACTATTTCCCTCCTTCTGGTACGTCATAGGGGCGTATATTTAGATACTGTGGCCTTTTTATGTATTGTCGCCTGACTAAATTGTTAGGACTTCGGCGCTACTGTATTTAATTCAATATAATCAATATTTGTTTTAGTTAAAGTGCTCACAGTATTGTCTTACATAAAAACGTATTTTGAAGAAGTAATGGGTAATAAATTTAGATTTTTGTTTGGAAACTACATTATACTTGTTATTATACTAAGTAATCATGCCGCGGTCTTTAGAAGGAAACGTCAGTTTTACGAGTGAAATCGAGGTTGAAACATTAGATTTTTTTGTACTATATTTTTGTAACTATTTATTGTCCAAATCACAGCATAAATAATAAGTAATAACCGTAACCATTAGTTTTGTGTAAGATTATCATATACTTATTGTTAATATTTTATTACGCTCAACGTTGTACTCGACGCGTATTGACTATTCAAATTCAAGCGTGATTATACAGCCAATACAATCATTGGAATTACGTCGGTTCGTGTTTTAAAATTTATCACAATAAAAACGTACGTCTGCGTTTTATTTATAGTACATTCATATTTTTTTTACGAGTAAATGTATTGTTAATTTTGTGTACGTGTCATTTGTGAAACTATATTATTACATATATGTACAATACGAACGCGAAACGTTAACCGTCGCTACCTTTATGCATAATGGTAACGTTCGCTCTACGAAAAATATAAAAACTGGGTCAAATAATGTGTTACGAAAAAATATAAATAAATAAAAAAAATGCTATATTGAATATAAAACTTAAAATTCATTACCCTTACCTAGTTTGTAAATTAAAATTCGTCTGCCCGTTTGCTCTCTGTAAGGAAGAACGCTCAGTACGTCCGTGTCAGCTATGAAAGACAAATTCAACGGATTGATTGTGTAGTAGTCTGGATGATTTTCTCTAAACCTATAATAGTTGACGATCTGTAACAAACACAAAAATAAACAATGTTTAGTTAGTAATTTAAGTACTTGGGATGGTCTTTGGAACATTGGCGTAGAACTGTGTATTCGATTTGTAACGAGTGTTGAACGAATACATGTCGACGAGAGACGATCGAAAATGTATTTAATGCACTTTATGTGCACGGATAACAATTGCTAGTTTTTATTTTTTTATTTTAACGAACGCGTGTATTTTTTCATTATAGCAAGCGCAAAATTGTGGTAAAACGAGATCGTAGGTTAGTAAAAAATGGAATTATACGCAGAAATTAAACGTCATTGTGTAGTTCTAAAATAAACCCGCGAGATCAAAAGTTCATGGCGGTCAGGATTCACAATAAACTTCAACAAGTATCGCCGCCGTATACATTTACACAAAAACATGTAATATTATACGTTTTTCAATAACCGACGAGCTTGGGTTGTTCACATTAGGGTAGTTGATTTATAACTATATATTATACCGTATACATTGAACGGTGACGATGATGGTGCTGTATTAAATATAGAGAAATGTTACTTCGTATTATAATTTTTGAATACGTCTACCAATTGTAAAATAATTACGTATGTGTATTATAACATAATACTATATACTTAAGTCATGATAATGTGAAGTTTCAATCTCCTTTAGCCGACAGGCGGATTGCAAGAGAACTTTCTTTTACCTATACTGACCCGTTGAATGGATAACCTGCAAGTGATTAAGATATGATGTTCGATGATCAAAACCGTCATTAAATTAATTTAACGATTATAACAAAAATATCATGTGTAACAAAAGAGAAAATTCGGCGACTTTTTTTTTCTAAAGCAAGGTTTGGTAGTAAACTAGCAAACTATTATTATTTTATTTTTGCCGTAATTAAGAAGTCAGACTTGTATTTATTGCGTGCGTACTATACTCGTATAAGTGCCACATGGTCGATCGAATTAAAAATTGTATAACTACGACGATTCCGAAAATTAATTTTCTACAACTATTAGCGAAACTCAATAACTAACGAGTATCGATCCTATTACGAGAAACGTGATTGAAAAAAAAAATATGAGATTCTTTACGGTTAATCATGCACGTATATTTTTTTATTGGTGGCCCGCTTATACGTACATAAATTATACTATATTTTGGGTTTATTAGATGGCAGCCATAATTATAATTCACTAATTATAACATTTATCAATCCATAAACGATAAAGTTGACTTTTGCTGCCTGAGGCTATTGCCATAACTGTTTCGCAGGTTTCGCTAAACTAATGCGAATGTTACCGAAATTCGAATATATAATGCTCATTCGCTTTGTTAGTTACAATATAATGTGCACTATATTCTATCAAGGGAATCTACCGAGATTTGTAAAAACTGAGGCGTAACAAGACGTCAATGTGCTTACATAATAGTTCAATACCACTCATAATTACTACCTGTACTCCTAGCGAAAATACACGGTATATTACGCGAACAACAATAAAACAAAACCATCATTAGATGTTCGTAGATACAATGATAATTTATTATTAATATAGCATCAACTTTAACCCATGTTACGCATTCAGTGTTCGGTGTATTTTATTCTTGCAGATAATATCGCTTAGTAATAATGATTTTTATCTTTGAAAAAAAAAGAAAAATTATGAAATTTAATATATGTTTCATAAAAAAGTTATAACAATTTTTTCATTATTATCTTATGATCATAATCTTTCAAAAAGCAAGTACAGGATTTAATCTACCAAGACTGTACGGTTATTATAAATCTAAATCTGTAAATCGTTTTTAAATTTAAATCATATTCCGTGATAAAATATAGATTTATTTTCCCATGTACGTATAATATTATAATAATTACGTCAAGTAAGTTTAATTTTTTTAAAATTTATTTTATTTTAAACAAATAATGTGTAAATATGAAATGTATTAAAGTAAATCTAATTATTATAATCATAATATGTATTAGGTATATATGAAATTATAGACAACACAATAAAATTAATATATAGTAGAAAAATATTGAATTAATATTAAGATTTTATAATTTAAAATAATTTACTAATTTTAAAAATAATAAATATATTCAGCACATAATATTTAGATTCAAAAAGTGATATTTAAGTGCTTTACAAAGAAAAACGTAAAATTATAGAACTTGATCACTTCAATCGAAATTACAAAATTATTCTTTCAAAAAAATGTATACTTATTAATTTAGTTTTACTCATTCTCATTTCAAATATTATAACAATTAACTCGTTTCAAAATTCTTATATGAAGTATTTAATAACTATTGACTTTAAAGGAATTAGGTTAAACCTAATGATTAATAAAGAAATTATGTATATTAATTGTTAGCATGTAGGTTATTATGTACGGAGTATTTTATAATTGAATAGCTTAATAACTGCAGTTACTTCACCATACAATATAATAAATAAAAAATAAAATGGAAAACACAAATTTCTATTTGGTTTTAATTCGAGGTTATTTAAAATATTAAATATATCACACCTAATCGCATGTTATGAAATATTCGCTGACACAGAAGTACTGTTAGCTATAGCATAATTGTATAATGCTAAGAATGAACAAAAATGCGTAGATATTTATGCAATTAGACACATATATTTACATAGTTGGTTAACATTGTAAACATCTTTTGGGGCAACTAGAAAAAATTATTCGTGTATATTACAACTGTAATATACATAGCAAGTAATTTAGTTCAAATATTTAAGAATAGTCTTAGTTACATAAACAAAAAACTAAAAATAAAATAATAATTTGATTATTCATAGCGTACTCCTCACCGTGATACCATATACATTCATATTATTACTGATTAGAATAATCTAAATTTATATTAAACAATATCAAATTTAATTGAAACCTTTTTTGAACTATATTATAAGTGATAAATACATTCTTGAAATTTAATTTTTTTTTAAACACGCGGAGAAGAAATTAGTTCAAACTACGATTAGAAATTGAATCAATGATGTTTAACGGACTTTGATATGTACTATTTGAAATGTAAAAATAAAAATAATGAATAATTATAGTATACCACAAACAATTCTTTGGAAGTCAATAACCGTAACACTAATTATCATTTCACGAATCCTAACACTAATATAAGAGTGATTACCTTGAGTTTTATTGTAAGATTTAACTTTCAAAAAATATATTTACACATATTACTTTTTATATATTATGATGAAATATTTGATAAACTATATCAACACTCATCTAATACTTTGTAATATATATAAATCGAATATGATTTCGATTTGAAATTAATAGACAAAAAAAAAGAAGAAAAAATCACTGTATGTTCAACCAACTATCGGTTACTAATGTTGATAATAGAATTACGTAATTTTTCGGAATACCGCTCACCAACTAAGTGGAGAAATATAATTTAGTATAATAACCTAATAAATACTCTCTAATTTAAGAATCAAATAAGTATTAAAAACTTACTGTAAATAAAAAAAAATAATAAAATCAGACTTTAAATTGTAAATCACCTTAAAAATATAATGCAAACTCGAGAATAAAAAATTTCTTATAAATGCTTTCTAAAAAAAAAAAAATTAAAGTCATCCAAAGAACACGATTAAATTTTGCTAGGTTCTATATTGAATAAATAGTCACGTAACCATATAAGACCATGTTACACATAACGAATACCATAATTTTTATTGGTGGAACATTGCAGTTTTAGTTTTTCAATTTTATTAGAATCATTTAAAAGATAATTGAAAAAAAAAACTAAGTGTAAGTAAGACAAGTTTTAAGTAGTGTGTCATGGAAGCGAGTTGAGGAATATGATTAAATACTAGGGTTTTATACCTAGTTCGCAACGAGATCGTCTTAATCTTGGTCATTAGTTTACAAAATGCAAATTTTACATTTCTTAAATCGCAATGTTCCAATACGAATCATGTTCGATGACGTTACGTTTTGTTTTTATGAGATATGATCGCTTTAAGTGACGCCTAAATACGCATACTTTTGCTACATTCTGTATAGAAATTAAATGTACCATGATCGTTGATACACGATTAAATGCATCATACAAATCGTAAATTCACGTGGACCGCCGGGGCACAACCTCTGTAATAATGTTTTCCTTTCACCGTTAGATAGAAAAAAAAAATACACACAGTCGTATAAATTATGTATACATATATATAAATTCAAGTGTACACACGACGAGTTTTTCAATACAACGCGTGCGCCAACAGCATTATTATTACGACATTCACCGCCGCCGCTGCAGCCGCGTGTAACAGGTGTCGTTTCTCCGACGAATATTTTATGTGCGACTGCATCTGCCAAGGATATCGAGACTTTTTAAATTTTACATTCACACGAGCAAAACATATTTAGTTAAGAATATAAAAGCGTAATTTTAATTATCCAATTGGTCACACGGTAAAATAGGTAACGATTACATCGAATTTTATGCGTCGGGATAATGCGTAATTCCATAGCCAAATTCGAAATAATATGTATTATTTTGATAACTTGTTGAATGTATCGGTTGATGAAGGGTTAATGTGATTGACGAAAAGGACGTCCGGTTCGTTCTGTAGAAACAGGACTTCGACATTCGATTCATCTTCGTGCACCGTGCTCGAGTGGCGAATTGTATAAAGAACAAGTTTACACATAACTCCGAAAACTTACGATAAAATAACATTTTGTTGTATTCGCGCGAAATACCGACCGTACCGACGTCAACCACACGCGCGTGTGTCGTATTATTATTATTATTCTACACACGTGTGTGGCTGATAGAGCGGAATGAGTGCACGAAAGAGAGATCGGTAGAATCGGTGATAAATGGTACACAAGTACCGTATATTTGCACGCAGTGTTCGGCGAGCTCAAATTTATTAATTTTTATCATTCACTGGGAAATCCGCGCACTACAATGTACGTTAATTTAATTGCTCTGGTATAATAATTCTTATTTCCAGTCTTGGAAAGATTCGAACGGTTTACAAAATTATTTCGCAAAGATTTTATTGGTCGTAATAGTTTTCGAAATTATATTTAAATACACCGCACACGGTAGAACGGTACTCGTTTATCTGCAGCACTACCGAAACCTCATATTAATGACATTCACGCTGCGCGCTAGAAGCTTAAGCTACGTACTCGCGGACAAATTTAGTTGTAACTTGCGCAACGGAGGTATGATCAACTGACTCCACGGAACCAAGGTCAACTTGTGCCTCTATGTCTTTGTGTATATACTTAAGTGAATCGTAAACTTTTTATAAATATTATGACATGGACCTACTTATAAAATGGCGTTTATTGACTTCCAACTGGTCTATTATTAAACATAAGCAGGTGTTAATGGTCAACAATTATTGCTGAATTTACTTATCCACACGTTTCGATATCCGCGAAAAAGCGATAGGTGTATAATTATAAGCTATAACTAGATTGTATAATGCAAATATTTTCTCGATAGAAATATAAAATGTTTTAATGTACTGAAACGTACATTAATTATAGACAAATACTAATGGAATAATAGGTCCAAGTACACAAGTTAAATCGTAACTAAACGAAGGGTGAAATGTTCATGATTATGAGATGAATTTAAATGCACAAAATCTCTAAAAATATGCTTCTAATAATATTTTACTGTGCTAAAAAATATACATTTGAAAAGTAGTATTATTGAAAAAGATTATTTTATTACTTTTGTCATATAAAGGTATACGAATATTTAATTTTTATTAATTTCGTAATTTTTCGTTTTTAGCTAGAACAGCCTTAGTTCTGACCAATAAAACCTATTACCAACCTGAGTTAGTTAACAAACAATTAAACTACCTATAATAAAAAAAAAAATGCTGGTTTTTACATCTCCATAAGCTATTTTGAACAATATGGAAAATAAAATACAGCCAAGTGTTACGAGTATTGGATAAACATGATGAAACTTTTAGCCTTATGATAATTTATGCCTTAATACGATAAATGATTATAAAACATAAGTGTAATATATACCTATTAACAAGGCATTAACAGAAATTTTTCTCGGGGGGGGGGGGGGGGCGAAAAAACAATACACTTATTATAAATTCTGTTTTTTATTAAATTGCAATTAATTAGGGTATAATATTGTTTTGTTCTAAATGTATATAATAAAAAATGAAAAAAAATTATTGATCAAATATTTATATGTATAAGAAAACATATAAATATTTGATCAATATTTTTTTTAATGTAATATTAATATTTTTTTTAAATTTTAATGTATAAGAAAACATTAAAATTTTAAACAAATTATCCTAAAGAGCGGGAGGGGGGGCGTGGCCCCCCTGGCCTCCCTGCGGGTGGCCTTGCCTATTAATATACCTGATATAATAAAATAAAATTAAGCTACTAACCTTAGAACAGAAAGATACCAATAATACATAATATTTATATAGAATTATATTATTTAATTTACGAGTACTCTACAAAATGCGGACGGAAAATCTTTAAGGATATATGGTGAAATACAGTAAGAAAAAAGTTTTCTTAATTGTAAACAATTAGAACGGGACTGAAAAAGTCTTATTTATTGAATATCAGTTACTCATTAATAAGCAAAACAAAAACAACAACAAGTAAGACCGTGCTAGCATTACAAATGTACTGAATTACTAATGATACAAAGGGATACAAAGGAAATAAAATAAATATTGAAAATAAATTATGCATCAAAGAACGTGACTATCGAAGGCGCCTGAAAGTAATTGCTAAGACTCCATAAGCATACAAAGTAAAATTATTGCTATTTCCATAGTTAATTTAAATTAAAATTTCGATAGGAATTATAAAAAGTATACTTCCTAAAATAAGTACACTTACATACTACTATTTTATTAAACCAGTAAACGATATTATATGACAAACCTTGACATAACTCTGAAATATAGTGTTCAAAATACTTTTGAAGTTTCTACATGTTTTCAAAAACATCAGTTAAATTTCATAGCATAGTCCAGCACTTATATTGAATTAAATAAAAAAACAAATAATTAAAACATTTTGTTATAAAATAAAATTGTTGAATTAAATTTACGTTTCGGTATACTCATAAATTTATTATAATTGTTTTGTTGGTACTTCGAGCGTTTTTGAAATACCTTTTACATTAAAATGTTAACTGATATATCCAAACTTTATTGTATTCACATTTATCTATCAATGTAAACGCATAAATTATAATATTAAAAAACCACGTATTTGAAATAGTGGTGCTAAATAAAATAATTTTTTAGAAATGTATTATTGTGCATATAGTTTTCGATAGTAAAGTAAAAGATACTATCTACTATAACCCAAAATATTAAATAAATTTTAAAAAAGACAATAATAACCTTTGTAATTTTTTTTCCTCTAAGTCCTAATTTGGACAGTAATGGTATAGTGCAGTGCGTTTGATTAATTAGATTATTTATTTTTATGCAGTTACGTAATTTTGGTGAGTGGGGGAAGTTTCCTGGGTTAGGTTATTTCATATTCATACCATATATGTATTTTTTTATAATATTTTAAGCTCCCTTCACAAAAAGTTTGAAAATACGCCATTGTTTTTTATGTGTAGACATTAAATGTTTTAAACGTTGAAAAAACGTTATGATATCGAAATGAGGAAAGTGCGAGGATGTGAAGATTGCCTTCGACGATTTGAGGAAAAAATATCATAAAAAACCGAAATGATAGCCCATCGTTGAACGGAAGCGGTAACTTCGAGGTAAACTCGTATTTTCGAGCGCGTGTGTGCGTAACAATCGCAACGGAACATTTAAGAGCTTCACAAACTCATAAAACATATTTTATACAATCGAAACCACGTATAAACTGCGTATTATATAAAATGATCGGACGCGAAAATACCGGACGTCATGGTCAAACGGATACTTCCGATACGATTACATGCCAATTACACGCACGGCAAAATCGTAGCAAGATCCATGTGTAATTCAGTCGACCTTTTTTCAGACTTCGTTGAATGTCACCGTCTCGGCCATCGCGTTTTATGAATACGTGATTACTAACAATATTTTAAATGTACAGTATGTACCATCTATATTATTTTATATTATATTTTATTTTTTATATACAGGTATAATAAAGTATCGTTTTCTCCTCACGTCGTTCCCAACTGTCGCGTGTAGATTGTCTTCTGCCGACTAGCGACAGGAACATACGTTACGAATAAAATACATACAAACCCCGTACGGATATTCGTTTGTACGTAGTACCTGTTGCCATCGAATAGCTCACCGCCTCAAGTGAAATATTAGAATTTGCGAAACGATATCATTGTGTACAATTCCTGTAGCGCCGGATGGTCAAAAGTTCATCGCATAATTATACGCACTCCACTACAACGGTTCCTAGTCAAAATATCTACGCAAAAATATCTGTGGTACAAAATGTCTCCGACAAAATATCTCTAGTAAAAAATATCTTTGATTTAAAATATATCCAGTACAAAATGTTTTAATTTAAATATATTTCTAACAGAAATATCTCCATTAAAATAGTTTAGTATTTATTAAATTTTTTATTGATATTAATGTTTTTATATAATAAATATTAGAATTTGATAAAAAAAATATTATTTTATATTTATAGTAATAATATTAAGAATATAATCTCCCAAGTAATAATAACTAATCACAATATTAGTCAATACAACAAAATTACATCTCTGAAATATTTAAGAGGAATACGTACTATAGTTAATATATAATATAATATAATAGTTTTTTTAAATTGTATTACATTAGTTACTCGATTACCTTTTATCTTAGATTTCAACTTTAGATTTAAACATCGGCAATATATTTATTTAATTTTTATTTAATTTAATTTTTTATCGTATTATTCAACTGTCCACTACCTTAAATTGTAATTGGATACTTATTTTTGGTAATAATGTTGAGTTAAGGTTTTATTGTCTGTGAATCATTGTCTGTTTTTGTCGCAAACATTAATATAAACCCATAAAACTCACTGCATTATAAATACAGTTAATAATGTAATAAATAATTTATTTTGTACTTGTAATAAGAATAATAATAATATATTATTTTAAAAACTTCATATTATGATTACAATAACATAATTAAATTATTTCATGAGAGATATTTTTATTAGAAATATCTTTGAATGAAAACATTTTGTACCATAGATATTTTGTATCCAAAATGTTTTGACGAAGATATTTTGACCAGATATATTTTTGCGGAGGTATTTTGACTGGTCACCCACTACAATACAACAATTATTGTAGAAATATGAAGGTATTCGAGGTCATTGCCTTATTGAAAAATGTTAAAACTATTGACTCAAATCAAATTATATCGGTTGAAATTAATTATAACGCTTTTTCTTTCCTACAGAGTAAAATATACAAGTAATAATTTTATAAAGTAAATTCACACGAGTAAAACGTTAAGTTTTTATTACGAACGAAAAAAATTCACACGGAAATGAAGAAATATGTTTCAGCTGTAATTAAAAAAAAATCTAGACCCATCATTACGTGTATACTTGCAGATTAGGTCAGGGAAAAAGGGGGACAACAATGTACGTGCATACAATACGGTTTGCAGTAGTTCGCTCGTTGAATTACCGTTTCGACTATGGTTCTGTTGTAACGATCGAAAATCTCTAGGATAATCTATGCTAAATTCCACTGGTATTTAATTATTCGTGGAAATGTTCCTAATGCAATATTACTATTCTATTGTAAAGTTATCGCAGAGTGAATCGTACATTATAAATTCTATATTGCACGTGTAATTATGCAACGCACTAAAGTGATTTTATAATAACTACATGCACACTTCGGTATACTGCAGCGAGATACCTGCAGTTGCAGCGATCAATGTCAATTATTTTATTCTCTACGATGTAATTTAAAATCTTGCGTAACGTGCACACGGGTGTTCGATATTTATAAACAATTCCGTACACATATCATTATATTCCTTTCAAACGAATAATTCGATATCACAAAAAAAATAATTTACGCGTGCATACGAATAATTATTTCAACATATTTAAATGTTTTCCAATAAATTCTGTTTGATTATCTTCATCGATTATTTTTTATATACTTTAACCCTCATAATGGTTTTTTATATAAACTCATCGGGCGTTCTTACCACATTCGAACAAACATTATTGCCCAATTAATTATGTTCCATACGACAGTTGTCACAATCATATTATTTCGAACAAAAATTAAAAGAACGGGTAGGAAGTTTAAATTGTTAATTGTCGTACTTGGGTACTTATTTATTTATTTTTTTTTTTATATAAAAGGTTACGTACAAATACGTAACCGGAATAATAATAAGGTAACCAAATTTGGATCTAGTTATGTGCTGTTTATAAATATAAATTATTATTCAGAGTTTTTTCTTGTTTTAGTATTGTAATAGATACCATTTTTGTTCGTAGAACACGATGATAAAAAAAATAAACCAACGAAAATTGTATCAATTAGGTCGTCTGGTCTGCGCGTCATTTCTCTCGTTATTTGTGGTTTTCCTTGAAACGAAGTTTTGATATACGAATATTACAGTACAAAACATACAACATGTAATTTTCCTACCTCGCTCTTACTGAGATTGGAATGAAATAAGTGTACTTAAAATGGCTCCTTATCCATACTATTGATGAATACATTATTATTCAGACTCCGAGTGTTGTTTGCAATACCGCACGAATAAATATGTGCGGTTAACGAAAACAAACCAAAACCGCTTGGAATTATTTTGACGCAACAATTTTTTTTCTTCGGAAATCGTTATAAAACACAATTCATGTATCGTCATACACGAATTTCACCATTATATTTATAAAAATAATATCCGTAAATAATTCAATTTAATATCATACACAGATGTGATTAGACATGTCGAATATGGCGAAACCGTAATAATTGTGTCCGTTCGTTACGCACTTGTATTGTAAGCAGGTTATAACTCCTCCATACGATTTATTTTCTTGATGTTTTGCTGTAAAAGTGCATATATTTGCTAAAGTTAAAAATAATAATAAATGTAAAATTAAATTAAAATCGTATTTTGGCTGTTAACGTAATAAATATAATAAGACACGTTAAACGTATATTAAATATTTTTTTATTATAAATAAATATCGAATTCAACACACACACACACACACACACACACACACACACACACACATAAATATATATTTATACTAAAATTCGTGATTATCCCAGACAATGAATGATATTTTAAAATGCATTGTGCGTTGCAACACAAAAATCAATGCGATAACGAAATATTTACGAGGCATGTTCAAAAATTAAGAGTACCTACTAGATTTTCTAATTTTTAAAATAATTTAATTTAAAACAAAAATTCATGATTTTGTTAATATATGTGTAATCTCTTTTTCCGCGTGGTCGCCTTTTCGTTCGATACAGATACTAAGCCGTGGTACATGTTTTTTGATGCCTTTCTCAAAGATCTTTCCCATAATCTTCTTCTTCCAGTTCAAGACCTCTTTGTTTCACTTCTTTGTTGGTAGGACATTTTTTTTTCACCTATTTGTATCTTTGGGAAGGTGAAAATATGATATTCCGAAGGTGCCAGGGTAAAGAGATTATGCAGGATGGTTCAAAGTGTTTAAGTTCCATAAGAACATTTCAATATTTTTGGAAACTGTATTTTTATGTAATTGGAACATTATTTGGACAGTGAGATTTCCTTTCATTTGTTTTGAATTGCTCTCTTCAAGCTTTTTTTGTGTCCCACAGTATTACTGTGCGTTGAAAAAAACATTGAAGAAACATAATCCATTGACAATCAGCGGTCCTCATGAACAGTTCTTTGACTTTTCGTACCAACTCATTAATCATTATTTAAGGTCTTCCACTCCTCTGGTCATTATGAATATTCTTTCTATCTTCATTAAACGCACAACATCTCTTATACATGTTAGTTTCGTTCATAACACTATTACCATAAACATTTTCGATCCGTGAAAAAATTGTGTTTTTCCTTCCGTTTTAAGAAAAACTGGATTACAGCACGCATTTTATACTTGGTGGGATTTCCAATAGAAATATTTAACAGAAACGTTCTCAAGAGAATTAATTTTCATACTATCGAGTTTCGCCAGTGCTTTTTGTGTTCAGAAGAACTTTCACAGCTGTTAAGTGTAACCAACTTTGAAAAATAAAATTCCTACAAGTCTATAAAGCAACAATACTCAAATTTTCTAGACATGTCTCGCAGTACCATGAACATATTTAAGATACTGTCTGAACAAACCGCAAAGCTTCTCCTCAGACCGAAATCACGACTGTCGTAGTGGTGGAAAACTGAGTATTGCTATACTTCACAAATAATACTCGATTGTCTTCAAATACTTCAAAACAATCTTATACGTTTATTTAATAATATTAACGTAGCCGAAAAAATTGAGACATTAAACCAACTGACAATAGTATTTCGTTCGACACGAATTGAACGATATCAGAGATCGGCAACCTATAGCTCAACATCCAGATTTCTCTTCATAATAATAATAATAATAATTAAATATCCAAACAATTTTCTTCTGAATACGGTTTTTATAATATAAATAACCAAATCTTAATAAAATCAATTAGTTTTATTTTCCTAACTTATAGTACTTATAGTACTCTTACTTGCCTAATGAACAAGATCTTAAATAAATGTAATAAGGTGAGAAAAAGACGAGTTAAAAAAAAAAAAAACCTCAAAAATAAAATAAGGGTTCAACACACTTAAGTAACTTATTGGACAAGATGGTTTTAAAACATTTTATAAAATGAAAAGGATACCAACCCCCGCAATATACTGCCACGAATCTATATAAAACTGTTTATTATACATACTTTATTATTATTACCATTTATCATACCAGCGTAATATTAAAGTGTATTATACACTTCATATCTCATAAACCGGAATTAAAATATTGACATTATTATACAAATTAGTTAATATTATTATGGCTTTCCACTTCTACAACTAAATGCGACACTTCGTATCTTTATATTACACTGTTCTTGAAAAAACCATAAAATCGATACTGCAGGCGGTCGACCGCTCTATGATGTTTAGAAACAAGCTATACCGATTAAACCAAGAACTCAACCGTTGCGTTAAAAAATCTAAAACCTTCGCAGCTGATTCTGTGTGCGGATATTTGAAACCATAAATTAAATTCCTTTGGACATGCTTGTAAACAGTGATCAGTAGGTAGGTATTCAAATGACTACACGATTCGATCGATAAAACGAATTCCTATCACGGAGATATCTATTATGACGATAATTTTTTTTATTCTAAATGTTAATATTATTAAAACTCTAAATAATATAGCATACAAGATCTTATATTTATTTTATGTGATTCAGTACCTACATTCAAATACAGAGGCAAATTACTGACGAGGTTTATTTTAACCATTATAGTCAATAGTGTAAATCGTATGATATAATATTAATTTTCAAATATTGATTTAATATTTTAAATGTAACTTACTAGATTGTACGTAGCTTGAAGTTTGAAATGCCGAGCTCTTAAAAACCGTAGTAAAAATTTTTCGTCCATTCTGTGTGGTGTAACATCACCTTTTTCTATAATAATCAAAAACAAATCAATATAAGCAATCAATTAATTTTCGATAAAGATAGACATTGATAGTTTAATCGTTGAATTCAAGTATAGTACATAATAAAATGTATTATTAGTCTTAGAATAATGTTTTTTTCTTAAACAGAAAACTTCAACCACGATCATTTAAAAATTATAATTAGGTACAAATTTCTTTATAAAATTAGACGTAGGTACTAAATAGAAATTATTCACCGGATTTGTGTCAAAACTTTAATATTATTGAATCAACAGAATAAACAAAAAGTAATAATGGATATATTCTTTTTAAATTTGTGATGAGGCGAGAGGAAACGAATGCAGTAAGAGTGGTTATGAAGATGGACGTTGAAGGGAAAAGAGGAAGAGGTAGACCAAAAAAGAGATGGTTGGAGACTTTGGAGAATGACATGAGGGCTGTCGGTGTGTGCAGAGGAGATGTGATTGACCGAGTAAAGTGGAGGTGTAGGACAAGGGTGGCCGACCCCAAATAGTTGGGAGGAAGGCGAAGTAGAAGAAGAAGAAGAAGATTCTTTTTAAATTTGTATCCCTAATTTATTTAAATAAAATGTAGAACTGTAGAATTTTACAAAAAAGCATGGGAAAAGTTTATAAAATAAATCCATTAATTCATTTTCGATATATTTTGATACGTTAATATGATAATATTCTGGTTAGCAAGCAAACATTATATGGCAGAATTGAGTACCTATACAACAAATTATAATATTGAGTTTTAAATAATGAAATCTTCAAAAATAAATAATATTTCTTATAATCATTACAAAAACGTTTACTATATAATCTGTTAAATATTGAAATAATTGAAATTAGATGTACAATCATTATTATTATCCATCGGAAACCGATTAATAAGAAACCGACCAAAGTGTTAACTTAGGGGATAAACATTAGTCGAGAATCATTTTTTTAGCAATATTCATTAATCCTTGAAACGTTTGATCCGTTTAAAATATAAAACGTACAAATATAGTTAATATACTTAATTTGTTGGGTTCTGTAAATACTACGTTTAAATTTGTCCATTGCACTATATCGAAGAGTAAATTTAATCCAACAATTGTATTATAATAAGAGGATATTTTTATTGATTATTATCTTTAACGAATTCAATAAACAGCTGAAATTTACTATGGAATTTAACTAATGTTTTTGAAAACTACTTTTCTTATCAATAATTATATTTATATTGTTATATAATTTCAAAAAATATTCTGAATATTGGTAGGACAATGTTGTTTAAATGCCTACAATATAAATATGCTTGAAATGATTTGATAAATAATATAATGTACATAAAATTTTGTAATACATTTATTAATGGAAATAAAGGCATCAATTAGTGTTGTAATAATGGACTTGTGTTTTTTTATGATTGTACGATATAACGAAACTGTCATGCTTGTTACTGCTACACCATACAATTGTCCATTCAACACATATCTACTAAGTAGAATATAATAAATATTACTTAACAGGAAGTGATTTTAAGGTTAGTTCCGGTAAACCTTGTTAAATTTTTGAATCAAAAAAAAAAATACAATACAATTCAATTTACAAGATATGAAAAAAAGTATGTGTAATTAAATTATCGAGGACGAAATAAGTAAAATATAAGAACCAGTTAATAGCAATTCGTTTGATCGATGAAAATATTTTATTGTAAACAAGTAATCAGATGATTACTGATATAGAGACGTAAATCACCTAGACGCAACAATTGTAATATTATATTTTTTAACATAAAATTCTATGTCAACTTATTAATTATCGTTTGACTAACGCACAGAATTTTAAGGAATCTGATAGAAAAAGAGATATTATGAAGTGTTATATTTTCTAATCAAAAATACACATTCGTGATCATCAATATTTTATAAATTTTATTTTATTATTTTATTATTTTAAATAATATATTTTGTTGATCAGGTTAGAACTTTGCAAATTAGTATAATAGGACCGCAACAAAGTATCGGGAATATACGTATATGTAAATGCTTAATTTCGGTCGAGAGCGAACAAGAATCGGAAGGTATTTAGATCACGGAACTAATACACAGGAGCGTATATAAGGGGGAGGTATGAGAGGGTTCAACAATTTCAAACAGTTTAATAATAATAATCAGAAAAAAATGTACGTGGAACTAGGTACATAAAAAATAAAACAAAAATTAATTTTTAAATAAAACATTCACTGTCGATGACATCACATAGTTGAAATTAGTGATCTTGCCACAGTGGCCGACGTCAACACAACACATTGTTGACGCTATCTATGTTTACGTGTTCTTTGTTAAGTCGGCTTTTTCGTATTGCTACGATATTTATATAAAATTATTTTTTATTGTCATTAGATTATAATGGTATAGTCGGTTTTATGTTACCCTCACTTCTACGTTTATTTTTAGTTTACTCACGACAAACGTATTTTATATGTTTTCCTATTTTATATTACCGTTTCGAATAAAAATAATTTTTTTTTTACATCAATTTATTACTAGTTATTTAAAGTCGAAAGCCCCTTCATTAAAAATCTATATCTACGCTCCTGTCTAAGCATCATATGCACGGTTTTTATTAATTTTATTTCCGTACAGAATTATTGAATCCATAACAAGACGGAGTTATTATTTTCAATCACTCACAAATCAAACATAACAATATGGTTATTAAATTGTATAAGTCCAATGTCCATGTACCGCATACAGAGAAACCAGTGAAAACGTTACCAAATTTGTCGAACTTTTACAATTTGTTTGACGGTTTGTTATTTTATTATTATTTTTATATTCTTTTTTTTTTTAAACGACCAATGTGACGCATTGAAACTTTAAATGTGACCGATTAACGACGTGAGCTATGTAACAGTCATGGCACGTATAACAGTTTCGCATAAGATGTAAGCGTGTGACAATTGAACTGTTGCATGTGTGCAAACGAGTATGTTCCGGATACCATGCGATACAAATGGCGACGGAGGAAAACGCAGGCGGACTAAGGAAGAAGTCACGCAAGGGACCGCGGTTCGCGAGCTGGCGTGGGACTCGCGCAAGGGCCATCGCGTGCACGTGCACAACCACCAGTGCCATACGGTTCAGCCGCCCGGGCAAAAGCAAGCGCGTCCGGTCTCGGGTTTCGGTGTGCTCCTCGGAACAAACCTCGGACGCGCCCTACGCTCAAGTGATCCTTATCGCACTCACCGTAGATCATGTCTTCGAGCTCGGCCAACAGCTTGGTCCGGGACTCTTCGGTCTCGCCGAGTCGGACGCGGGCGTACTCGACCACGTCGTCGGGTAACGTTTCCACGTCCAGGTCGGCCAGCACGTCCGGGAAGTCGACGTCGATGCCATCGGGCTCGCGATCCGCGGGCGCGTCGACGTGCTGCTCGCCGTTGGTCAGTATCAGCTGCGGCATCTCGTTCGGCGTTCCGTTGACGACGACGACGAAGTTTTCCACTCCGCCTCCTCTCTGCCCGCGAACGCGATCGGCTGCGTCAATAACGTCTGCAACGGTGTACAAATCGCGCGGAAATACGACAACGTTATACGAATCGCGGTCCGGACGTGCTTCAGCTGTCGTCCGCCGTGCACACTGGATATTGTATTAAACACGGTCGAGCGCACCGCGACGAGTTTTATCGCGATGCTTGTTTTGTTTTATTATTATTATTATTATTATTATTATTATTATTATTACTGCTATTATTGTTCCTGCTCGATAATAAGACCGCAGTACGCACGCGCGTTGCAACCGGCTCGCAGCGCGTGTGTGTACGTGTGTGTGCGTGCGTGTGTGCAGTACGCGAGCAGCACTGTCAATGGTGTCCCCGTTCAAGGCCGTTCGGACCGCTGGCACGTCGGCCCGCGTTGGAAGATGCGGTGCGCTCAGGTAGAAAACGGGACGCAGACGAGTTACGCGTTCGTCGGGGTAACGCGGTACACGGACGGGTTACGGCGGTTGGGTGATGGTGTTGACGCGTGTGAGCGAAACGTGCGGCGCACACCGCGTTCGGGTTCCGGTCGCGGGGGTCCGTGGGCAGAAACGGTCGGCGAAAGTTGCGCGCGCGTTCGTTTTCGACTGGAACGTCCGGCGACGACTGTCGGTGGTTCGCGAATGGTAACGAACGACGACTGACGACTTCGACGGCGACGGCGGTGCTGGCCGACAACATGTACCGTTTCTCGGTGGAAGTCGCGCGCGCCGCCCGTTGCTTTCCCGCCACCGCACCGCGTTGCATCACGCAGCCGCCGATTGCGTAACGCGCATAATACGCGACAACGTGCAATAATTCATTTTTATAACGTCCGTACACGAAAACCTATATAACCGTGACGATGATGATAATGATGATGATGATGATGATGTCAATTTTGATATTAATGATGATTATGATGATGAAAATGATTTCACTTTCTCGCGCGCCAACGAAATCGTAAACGCGCTACAACCGCGAGATCGTTCTCTCGCCGATTTTTCCGCGCGCGCCGACCGTGCAGCCCCGTACCGAGACGGCGAGCGTGAAAACCCGACCCGACCGCGTGTTATCACAACGAATAACGTGCACGCGTTATTTTGCTGTTCCACTCTTGTACAACGTTACGTGTTCTCGGGCGCAACATTGTTACGTGGAGGTGCTCGCTGTCCAACGATCCGCGATCGTTACAAATCGAATTCCGATGATGGATGCATATTTTTGTTACTTTTTTTCTGACTCGCTAAGTCAGCGGTTCTCTCACGATTCGACGCGAACCAGCTGGCAAGTGTGCCGCGGCCCCGCGGTGCCCGTGTGTAGCGTTATTGGTAGTGAATTGTACATTTGTTCAATACAAATGTATTATGTCGCATTGCACACGGTACCGTGCACGTTGTACAGAATTGTTTTGTACATTGGTGCTAGACTTGTATACAATTTTCTTTTTTCGCCAAGTGAAAAAACAAAAGCACTTTGATTTGCGTTTGTTAAATTTGTCATTGATTACTTTTTTATATTTCAGATTTGTTTATTTTCTATTGCGGGGTTTTAATTTTTAAACCATGTAATTGCATAGTACAATAAGGTGTAATACACAATTGTATTATACCATACTGTAATATATGCATTGTTGTATAAAATTCAATACACTTATAGTACAAGGTTTAATTCGGTATAATACAGAAAATAACAAAATACCGTATTTCTACGTCACTTATTATTGGGTATTGAAATTAGAAATTTTCCAGTTATAAATTTTCGTTATCAACTATGATGATTGTTTGGCTACAAAGGTACAATAATATGAACAACTATTGATCGTTACCCAAACGTCACTATTTTCAAGCAATCATGATATTAATATAAAAATTTAAAATAATTACATAAAATAAAGCGTATTCGATAAAATGGACAGATTAAGGTCGTGTAACAATTTCCATAAAATAACAATTAATTTGGTAAAGAAACACAAAGTTATCGTAAGTATGCTGACAATTATTCAAGTTTTGATTTTTTTTTTTGTCGGGGTATGATGAAAAACCTTTTCTATTATGCGTGGTGTATCGTGAAAAGCTTTCAAATGGTTCGATGGTACCGAGAAAATTAAACCGACTTCAAATTACAAGCCATTGTTATCCTGAATCAAAATGTCAGAATATTTTGAAAGGCTGATGATTATGCAATCGAAAAAAGCAATATATTTTGAGAAAAATGTTACAGCGTCTGATAAAGTACTAATTGATTCTTGTAAAGTTGCGGAAATAATGCTCAAAAAACAAAACTACAATCGATAGTTAAATTATTAATTTTATTTTTATAAAGTGAAATGTTTAAAATAATGTTTGGCGATGAAGCGCCGATTAAAATTTCAGATCTTCCGTTATCTAATGATACAGAAAAATAATTAATGTCAGTGAATATAGAAAAAAAAAATTTAATTTAAATTTTATATATACAAATGCTACTAAGTATACAAATTGACAAGTGTACAGATATTAGAGAAAAAGTACAATAAATAAGATTTATTCGGTTTATTCATGACAATAAACTGTTTAATCAATTTTTATTTAGTAGAAAATTATTAAAATATACATAAGATCACGATGTTATTGAAACTATTAATTCGAACTTCAAACAATTAAATGTATTATGGAAAATGTGCAAAAAGAAATTTGTAAAAATTGGATCTATTCCATTATTGGTTTTATTACACAGGTAAAACATATTAATATAAATATAATTCATACTTATTGCTTTGTAAATCACGAGGCAATTATTTTAAAGATATTACCACAAGAATTAATAGTTGTATTTCATTAAACTATTACCATGGTCAATTATAGTGAAGTCGAGGCCATTGAAATAATATCGTTTAAACAACTTTGTAATGCCATCGACGCAATACATAAATGCTTACTATTACACATTGAAGTAACGTGGATATCCAGAGAAAAGTGTTAATGTTTTTCTATTTTAAAAAAGATATTCAAGAAAGTGTTACTAAATGAATAATATATATCTCGTATTTTATACCTGTTTTCAGAGAATTTTTTGATATTTTCTAGTAATTATTTGCAATTTTAACTGTTATTCACAAGTTGAAAGAAAAATTATGAATTTTATATTTCTTCAATATTATTTTTTAATTGATTCGCAGTATTCGTGACCTAAATTTTACATCCGAATACGCCTGTAGGTTATTATGTTTAATAATAATATGAAGTTATTCATGTGTTCGTATTAAGTGAATTCTGTTATATTGATCAAACGTAGATGCAAAATGTAAATTCACTATGATTTAAAAAGTAATTTATTTTCATTTTTTATAAAACTAAATTAATGAAATTTTATACCGTGAATTAAATAAGCATAAACTCAAAAAATAATGGCCAAAGCATCTGTAAGGGATGTATTCATAAACATTTAACTCACTACATAAATGATATCTCTAAAAAATATTGATCCGTTTGGGGAGTTCAGTGTCAATCAAAATATGTACAAACATACACTTATAAAAAAATTAGACGGATTTAAGGCCTTAAATTTTGTTTTAAACAAATCGTATTAATTAATAAGTAATATTTTATTTTTGAGCATTGTAAAAAGCATACATTTGAATCGTCACTTGCTGCAAAAATACTTTGATTAGAAAACTGTTTAAGTTTTTGATGAACATATAAGTGAAAAAAAATATATATATATATACATAATAATATTCACAATATAAATATTTAAAAAAAATGTATGGTCAATGAAAAGGTTATCAAATTATTTTTTACTTCCTTGAATGTTGTTTCACGTACAGGTACAGTTTTAAGTTACCTATTGTCCGTTACCTTAATTAAATAAGGATTAGATATTTATTTATATTTATTCGTAGAGTCAATAGTAATGATCAGGGCTCGTAAGTTCATGCCCTAAAAAATACCTAAATAAGCATGCATTTATATCAAAATTGGCAAAATATGCATTGAAATGTATGGCTATTTAAAAAAATCATAAACAATTTTAAAAATTACATGAATTATCTTATAATTTTTTCATATTTTATTTTTTAATGTCAAAATTAAAAAAAAAAAAAATTAAATACTATTCTCGAACTTCATTGAACTGCGTGTAATGTACGTCTTTTCAGTTGTTCATTTTAAATTTGAAACTTTTGAAACAAATTTATTCATTAATACTGAATACTTAATGACATAATTAATATTTATCAAATGAATTACATTGTACTAGACGAAATATATAAAATATTATTGTTGGACAAATATACGCGCGCCACATTATAATAACGACTGAAGAAGTTTAGAGTAATCCACGCTCCAAATTCTAACTTTTTTTAAACTGTTTTAGTAAGAATATCAAAAAGATAAGATAATTTCCATTTGAATTTTTGATTGATTCAAATAGAATCATTCTATCTAATCGTGATGTGTACTTAAAATACTGATGAACTGAATGAAGCAATTACTACTATATAGCTGTTTAATTTTAATCACTTTATGTTGCGACCAAATTCTCAAACATTTTTTATAATGAAAAATTATAAACGAACACGTTATATATTTTTTTGTCAAATGCTGATTATTTCATAGTATTTTCATGAAAAAATGTACATTGATATAATAATATAATTAGGAATATAAAAAATTTGTATAATACCCCTGATAAAATATGTATAAATATGCCAAATAGGCAAAAAACCTCTAAATATGTAAAAACATGCAAAATAAGACTTTACACATTTAACCGTAGTACCTTGAAATGGATTTCTATGTCATCTAGTATTAAATACAATTTAGCAAGATTGATATGCAAATGCATGAACTTACGAGCTCTGGTAATAATTTTAAATTGTATTGAAATAGTGATCAGCATATATTATCCTTGTATACAGTTTAATTTATTAACTTATATTATCTAATATTCACGAAGTGGAAAAAAATCGTCAAGATGATTAACATTATAAAAAATTAATCACAACTCAGTAAATTATTTTTAGTACATGTATAGATTTTTAGAATTCATTCTGTAAACATACAAGCATTTATAAATGTTGAAAATGTAAATAAAGAATTTATTGTATTAACTAGATTTACAAAGAAAATAATTATGTATTTAAGTATCTACACTAAGTTATTTTAAAATCTTGTTAAAAATTAACCCTTTTATTTATCTATAATTTTTCTCTTCTACTTACCATGAAATATTATAATAAAAAACAGATTTACTACAAATTCACAAAAATATCTTGAAATATTCTTATAAATTTTTTTAACTATTTTAATATGCTTTTAAAATGTAATAATTTTTAAAAATGTCAATTTTATTAGATATATAGTTATAGAAAAAGGATATATTTATGCTTAATTATTCTTAACTCTTATTATTATTTAATTTTTTTCACTAATCACTATCTCAATTCTTACCAATAACGTTATTAATCTGAATCAGTCTACAAAAAATAAATCCACAGTTAGATAAAGTGAAAATATCAATATTTTATTCATCATCGAATTCATATTTACCAATTTACCTTATTTTACTTGGTATTCAGAACAAAAAAATTTGCCATTGATAAAAATATACATTATTAAATTACAAATATGTTTTGAGTATACAATAAAAAATCTAAAAAAGCTAAAAATATGCAAAATATATAAATGGATGATATTTCAAAAAGAATAATTTAAATCATGCTTATTTCTAATCAAATTTGAATTCCTTCATTTTTAAAAATACATGCATCTATGTACAAATCTATCCCTTATTTACAGGTACTATGAAACTTAACTTTTCGGTGATAATCAAGTCGTTTATTGTTTCATCAATATTTCTCATGTTATTTTAACCACATAACAACTTTGTGTAATGTATCACACAATTGTGATTAGATTCTTATTGATTTTAATATTTTGTTGCGTCATAACATTTACAATATTGTACGTTAAGGTCCTAGTAAAATAAACAACAAATAATAAAAGAACTCACAGATGATTTGAATGTTACCAAATCTTATGGTGTTCTACTTAGCCTAGACAATTCGAAGTATCATCATAATGATAATTCAAACCTGTAACAGGCAGACCAGAAGAACTGAGCTTGTATATTTTTTAATATCCTTACTTTGTAATTATAATTTTAAACAACTATAACGTTACATAGATACAAGTCATTGAGTATATAAGTGTGCACAGTACGAAAATATCCTTATTTGTTCTCAGCACTCGGTTCAAATTAACTAGAATTCTATGTTGATTATAATAATAGTGCATTCAATATAATTCAATGTTAATTAATGTTATTTTATATTAAAATAGATTTGTTTTTATAAATAAAATATTTTTCAGAAATATGATCTGCCAAGTATAATTATAATGACTATTGTGTTTTTTTCTAATTAAAAAAACCTATCGACACAATTCTACTTTGAATACATATACACAATTATGAATGTATCCAACAAAAGCAAATACAATTAATAGGTAGTTGAATTTATTTACCAATAGTGATAACTAATCAAACTATCTAAACATTATTCACTGTACTTAAATTACGTAATTTTTTTTTTTATTCACCTTGGTAATTTTATCTTTTTCGATGTACCTACTTACTTAAGTTTAAAATTGTTAATGATATTATGTATTAATAACCTTTCGTAATCAAAAATACGTTTTTAATTAAAATTAAAAAAAATATAATTTTTTAATAGGAGATTGAAGAATTATCGTTATTAATTAATTGATTATCATGTTTCTATTGTGTTGCTTATCGCAGATGGAGACATTTATAGCGATCAGATGAACAAATGTTATTAAGATTAATAATTGCTTAGTCACATAGTATGTTGGCTTTATTACACTCCAATATGCATTTATTTTAAAATGTATTTTCATTTTTAACTAATAACCAGGCCACGGGACTTATAGCATTTAAAATCATTAAAATAAGCATTTTAAAAGCACTTAAAATAAACATTATAAGCACTCAAATAAACATTTAAAAAACTTAAATTTAAACAAAAAATATTTAAAAAAAAAAAATGATCTAAAATAGGAAAAAGAAGCAAACATTTCTAAATTTTCTTTTTACATGAACACAATAAAGTACTAGTCATATTTTGAAACTGTATTGAATATAAAATTAAAGATTACAAAAAAATATTTTAAAAAAAAATGTAGTCCATACTATAATCTTTTAATTAAAAAATAAAAAAAAAATAATATATTAATAATTTATTATAAAAAGTTTAATTTTGACTTTTGAGATATTTTTCTTATTATTTATGGATTTTCCAAGGGATTATGTGAAAATAAAATGTAAACGATACTTATATATAATTGAAAAAATCTGGGGGAGGTCAATGGCCTACGTCATTGTTTATAATTAAGCAGAAATATGCAAAAAAAGGAAAAATTATCAGAAAACAAGAAATAAGCATTTTTTTTTTAAGAAAGCGTCGAAAAAAGCAAAAACAAAGCATTTTCAAATTTCATAAATGAACGTTTTAGAATATGACATGACATACATTGTGTAAATCCATAATTCTCTGCTACATTTTATGTCAAACAATAAAAGAAAGCAAATGCTATAAATCCCGAGCCCTGCTAATAGCTATCAGTTAATTTTTGATATTAAAATTATTAAAACTATTTTTATACGAGTAAAAAAATATTTAAATATTTATAGAGGTAGTGAGCATAATGTAATTAATATTAATAATACGTATAAACAATAATATTTTAAGACTATTATTGGAATAGAATCTGTAGATATATAGGTGTACGATACATGAATTTATTATATTTTGTTTCGTGTCTTGACTCATGACTTGAGATTAAGAAAATATATTTTAGTTATATTATAATTTATAATGAACCCAAGTAAGTAAAAATATAATTTTTTTTTCTTGTTTAAATCGACAACGACCCCGGCACTGTATATAATATAATTATAATAAAATAACTTAACCGGATCATGAACGATGAAAAACGGCAATTCGGTAATACAGTTATTAACAGGGCTCGGAACTTTATGCGCTAAAAAACCATGAAATATGTGCATACGTATGCACTAAAAAAAACCAAAATATGCGGTATAATATGCATTTATTATTTTATAAAATATGTATTTAAAAGCATAATTAATAATTATAGAAACAAAAATTTTTTTTATTTTATTTGTATTTTTCTTTTGATAATGAAGCTGTTCTATACTGGATCTATTCCCAGAGTCCTAAATTTAAAAAAAATAGAATTTATCAAATACAGCTAGTATTAAATCATGTTAGGTATTCATTGTTATATTTACCTGAATTACACTGAATGATAAGATGCTTTCTTATGTTTTCAAGTTTAAATGATCGTCTGTTGTGGCTCAGAAGGTTTTTGTTAACAGAAAATGATCTTTCGACATCCACTGACGTAATTGGTGCGTACTTGTAGAAAATAAGGTCATTTGTTGTCAGATCTTCGGGAAGACCATCCATGGTGGAGATAGATCCACTAAGTATTGACGAGATTTGTTTTAATGTTTTTAAACCGATATTTTTAGACAAAACATTTTCCATTTTTTCATAGACTTTTTTCCCTGGTTCACCTTGAACGGATTTTAATTGTGTTTGAACATTGTCCACGATACTCAACGATTCAGCTAAAGGCATGTTTTTTGTCTGCAGTTTCAAAATTGATTCAGAAAGAACTTTAAAATTTGAAGTAATATACACCAAATTATTTTGAACGTGTTCTTTTACCAATTTTTTTTTTTGAAACTTTAATACTTAAAGCATCATTGGAGTCCAACATATTAACAACATCACGAATTTTTTCGTAATATTTACAATAATAAAGTGCAGCATTGATCCAGGTACCCCATCGGGTTATGATTGGTTCTGGAAGTAAAGGGATATCCGGTAAACGACTGCTTAAATTTTTTTTTGCTTTAGGCATTTTAACTTTTGTCTGACAAATATTAAAATCAGAATATTACGTGGCACATAAGCGGTAATCGAGCACGGTAAGCGAACAATACGAACTACGAACACACTAATTTATTAAATTAACAGACCACCGTTATCGAATATGTTTTCGACACACGATCAAACACATACCTACACACACCACGAATATACAATATGCCAATATCATTGCCCATTGGTATATGGGCATTTTGTTTAATTTTATCTAATGAGCGACTTCAATATAAATTAAAACCTGGGCGATCATTACGGTAAGAGTAACAGTCAATTCTTATTTCTTAGTAAAAACACTATAAACCATGCGGGCGAGCGTCGCCGACAGTAATAGTGACAGCTATTGGTAAAAATAAATATTTTATTCTTGAAAACATTTTAATTAAATACGACGATTATAAACGTTTACACAATATTTCAACTATTACTCGGTATAGTATACTTCAAAATATAGACTAGGAAACCGTGTGCGGCGGCTATTTATTTTTAAATTATTTAATTTACAATATTAAATTATCAAAAACTTGTTTGTTGTTGATTTCTTATAAATTTTTACCAAAAAATGCATTTATATACTCAAAATCTTTAAATATGCATAATCATATAAATTTGGTAAAATATGCAAAAATATGCAACATCAACTTTTGTATTTCAACTGTATGGTTCATGAAACGAATTTGTATCGAATCAGATTTGAAATATGCACCTTCCTGAGAAAGATGCAAATGCATAAAGTTCCGAGCCCTGGTTATTAACTATTCGTTTTCAATGATTTTATTGTAAAACTAATTTAAAAGTTTTAAAATTTCGGTGACGATATTTTGTGTCCGATGAACCAACTTTTTCGTGATGTCAGCACGGTTCTTGTGAAGTAACATTTCAGAGTATCTGATACGAAAAGGCCTATGTATAACAAAACAATTAATGTTTATACTAGTTAATTCCTATAGTGACAATTTGTATAATATATGTGTATTATATGTATTTTTGCAGTCAATGAAAGATAATAGCTTATCAGATTTTATTATATTTAAAAAATATACAATAGACAATCATAGAGCTAAGTTTAGGTACCTAAATAAAATAATTTTTAATCTTAATTGTTTATGTAATTATGTATTGCACAGTCTTTCGAGACTAATGTATCTTATCTTATCTTATCTTGTAAGCTTTGTATCTCACATTTTTAAATAATTGTAGGGCCATCATAGTTATACTAAAAACTACTAAAAAAAAATAATAAAAAATAAAAATAATTTTTTAATAACCATCTCCCATTTAATTACCATCAATGAGAAATTATATAATTGAAGGACGTGATCAGCTATGATTATAACGTATAGCTACTATTAAGAATGTAAAAATTTAGAATAAAATATAAAGTTATTTTAACAAAATCTAATTTAAAACTACACCTATAAGGCTACAAAAAATCTAAAACAATTAAACAATAATCTAGAAAAACGAGTGATGACGTTGTTGTTTATAGATTTTAAACGAAACAATAGTTTAATAAGAATTTTATTTTAAACGTTAAAAAAATTAAAGGTTTACTTAACACAAAAATGTTTCTCTCTTCTAATTTTCAAATTAATAAATATGAAAGTAAAATATGTACAAATTGTTATTACAAATTAATTTTAAAGAGTTTCTTTTACAAAAATATCGAATTCTTATTTCCGAATACGTTTTTTCCTTCTTGTTTGTCCACAAAAAATATTCTTTCTGCAACAAACAGGAACTGTACTGTTTAATTAATCTTAAAATTCTAGCATAGAAACTTTTAAAATTAAAATTTCTATTTAATAATATGGCTAAACTGATTAGGCATTTCCATATCTAATAAATACATTTAAATTCGCAATTAGTTTTAAATCATAGTTTACAATCTTTAAATAATTTAATATGTCACGATTTAAATGTTTTACTCGAAAAATTTTACAAAATGTCAAAAATATTATAATACATAAATCATATTTTATTTAGTTCCTAAGGTATTTTCAACACGTCATATTAATATTTTATAGTTTAAATATTCATAACATTCTATCAAACTATATCAACATCACACTATGTGTTACTGCTTTTATTTTTTGGTACGTTGACAGCAATTTTACTCGTAAACATAAACTCTATATTTAAAGATATGAATATAATGGTAATATATAGGTAATATATATGTATAGGTAATATATATAGGTAATATATTACCTTGAATTATAATTTTGAAGTACCACAGGTGAATGAAAGTAGATTAACTAATATAATAAATTATATGGATTTCAAGTAGATAATAACTAAATGGTGGTTATTATATATAATTATTAAATAATTGCGGATTTAGATAATTTCTTTTGAGTTCATTTGAGGCAATTACATTTAAATTGTATTTTATTAATTTATAATTACACATATTATTGGTGTTTTATTTAGATGCAGTTTACTGATTATACCAAGTGAGAGACTGAAAGTTCACCTATATACATATGTGTACACTGCATAAAAGAAAGGTATACAAATGTTTAAATGTTTTATAACACTCTTAATATTCATCGTAATTTCGAAAATAGGTCAGTCGCGCTATAAGTAGATCTATGAAAAATGGCTTCAATGGGCATTTAAAATTAGGGTCGAATTTATCCTTTTTTATTATAATATCTTAATAATTAAATAAAGTTCTTCATTATTATTACTAAATCTAATTTTAAAAAAAATCTAAAATATAGCACATATGTATTGTATAAATCTATTAATTATTTTTTTTTTGTAATACAATAAATGTAATAAATTAGGTACTATTATTGATAATTACTTAATAATTAATTTTAATATATGTATTAATTAAATAAATCATAATATAATAACAATTATTTTAAGTTACCGACTCAAAACAATTGACAGTTAATAATATTGATAGATCCTTCACTGGCTTTAAGTTAGACGAATCTAAAATTATTGAAAATATGTTTTTAAGTGTTATTACAAAATGAGAGATTTAGCTTTCACTTATGCGTGTTGGGTAAATGAAGTAAATTCATTGCATCTTAGTGCAAAAAACAACGTATCGAGTGTAATAAAAATCTATGCAGAAATTAACGTTGGCCATAAAGAAGGGTGTTAATCGATGTATTAATAATTATAATACTATTATAATAATTATATTATATTATATTATAATAATTATAAGGAAACCAATTTCTTTGCACAAATCATCCAGAAAATATGTTTTTAAAAATACTTTGATATGTTAAAAATATGCACTTAAAAATACTATAATTGAGAATAATAAATTGTATTAGATATTATTATGTAACTCAGGAAGTAAACATTTGATAATTTATAGCTTTTGTTTGTTATTTTGCTGTCTCAACTAATAACAGTTTCAATTTTTACCTATAATATTTCCAAACTGTGTCTACAAACAATTGTAAACAAATGTAAAAATATGTACTATTAATAAGAGTATGCACGATTAAGTCACCAATTTCCATTGAATATGCCAAAATAATTTTAAAAGTTAAAATAAGTAAAATATGTAAAACAAAAATGATGTTATTTTAGTAAGAATGATTTAAATCGTGCATATTTCTAATCAAATACTTTATTTTAATAAATATGTATATATTTAATTATTATAAATCTGTTCCTTATTAATAATAATTAACATTTCCGTCATGCAGGAGATGTGTCTAAACGATCGAAAGAAATAACAATGTGCAATGAACAACACGCATACGTTGAATTAGTATTTAGCACCGTTTAGGTCCCTGACCTACCGGCGAGACATCTGAATAAAAATTATAATTCATTATATCAGTATTCAATGATTATGTTTTAATTGTGTTTGACTACTAATACTCATTATATAAATAAGATATGAGCAAATCACGGCCTACGATCTAAAGGCTAACAATTGCTCCTATAGTATTGCAACCCGCTAACTGTGATAAAATTACATTAAGGATTAATTAATGATATCAAAAAACTATACTATTTAAATGAAAAAACAGTGATAGTAATAACATACAAACATTATTTTGGCTAAACCAGCGATACTATAGTGTTTTTTTGTTGATGAATATGACGTAAATAATTGTAATCGATTAGATTCCATTTCTTATCCCGTATACTTAAACTTCAAATAAATCAAATGCAATGAATGATTAACTTATAATTCGAACCACTATATGCAACACAATAAACGATTAAGACGTATAATCATGGCACCATTGGCACATATGAAATTAGTTAAAATATTATTAATTATCGATCAAGGTTTTTGTATACAAACACATTTTTTTATAATTTTATTTGTATCATATCGTGTGTTGTAAGTTAAAAACAATGATTCATTCTTATTCAATACTTTTAACTGTTAAATTATTAATTCTTATATTAAATGTAATTAATTAAAAACTATAATTTTTATGTATAAGAATATGGGTTAATAAATTATATTTTACAGCATTTTCTATTACTAAAAATTATTTATTTAATACTAATATAAACAATAAAAAAAATAGATATCTAGTGTCCATAAAAATTATACTTGGTAATTTTCATAATTTTTTAACTATTTATACTATTAAAAATGTGCTTTAACTTGTGTCATAACTTTACAGGTTTTAAGTTTCTTATAGCGTAGTGTTTGATTTTTTAAAAACTTTTTATTTGAGGTTTTAGGCTAGGTTTATAGGTTTTAGAATAGGTAATATATAATACTATTTTATCTTAAGTACATAAATAAGACTTATCCACATTTTATAATTCATTGTCTAAAGAAAAAAGTACTAGCCTTAACCCAATATATGTAAATTACTTTTTTATTTTAATGATTTATTCAAAAAGTTGGATTTGAATAAAACACTTAATAAGTTGACTATGAAACTATATAGAGTCAACTAAATGTCTGTTTTACAATGAAAGTATTATATATTTTGTTCTATTAAAAAAGAAATTATACAATTTTTTGGTTTTATTGTATTTTAATTATTGTTAATGATGAGTCTTAAAATAGACACATATTTTTTAAGATATAAGAATAAAACGAGTGTATAGGTCGAATATTCAAGTCTTCATTCCTATTGTAACTATAAGCATGAAAAATACTTATCGCAAACCAACGTTAACTTTGGTGCTATATACCACTCATAGATGATTTACAAATTATATGTTGCAATCGGTATTGCAAAATGTTAACAAATAGTATTAAATAATGTAATAAGGACGCACAATTGCAGTCATTGGTGAACAAATAACCGTAAAACGTATTGTGAGTACTGTAAGATATTTTATAGCTGCTGTATTTGTTGCTGTGATTAAAGACCAGATTTTGTATGAAATGCATGTTGATACAATCTTCATGCCTAAATTAACGATTTATGACATACTCAATGAGCGTATGTCATAAATCGTCAATTTACATTCTCAATTGTAGTCATAACTTATCGCTATTAAATGGTTGTAAATGTGAAGACTACGTGCCTAATTGCCACGTGACTGAACTATTATATATTCTAGAAATTTTACACACACACACAAATGTCCACTACAAAATGCACAATATAGTTGTCATTTGATGCCATAAACCTTGAATCGGTATAAAAATAAATGTTCTCCTAGATCAACTAAACAGTTAAGACTACAAACTAAAAATACTACCGATTACCGCATGTCAGTGCGATTATACCGTAAAGTAGCAAGGAAAAAATTGTTTTACTATAAAAAATTTTAGTTCCAATTGATATTGTGTAAGTTAAAATTGGACATTGCGCTTATTATTGTTACTTTCCTGAGGTAATTTTCCAGAATAAAAGAACAGTGAAATTGAATTTGGGAATTGTAGGATACTACTTGTTTATCAAACAGCTTATCGTTTTTACGATGAAATATATATATTTTACAAATTTGATGATCTAATATCATAATTTATGGGTCGAAGGTGAACGGAACGTGAGTAGAGAGTAGAGCGTTCCGCAGACGACATAGCAATTATGACGATACGGAGATCAAAGAGACATAGATAAGATACTATAATATAACATGAAAATTAATGAGATGAAAATAAAAGTATGAGCCTATTGCAAACAACAAGCGAACACCTAACTTCCGCTGTCATATTAATATTGTAAATGAATTATTTTTATCAGTAAAAATTATTACTACGTTTTATTTCTTAAAAATGTAAAAATACGTATGTATTCATCCACATAGTGTAATTGAATTTTTTTCAACGAATATTTTTACTATGTTTTACTCCTTAATAAAGTAGTGCACACGTTTTCATAGACATATAGTACATTTCAATATTGTCATCATGTTTACTCCTTGAAATAGTGCACACGTTTTCATAGACATGTAGTGCGTTTCAATATTGTCATCATGTTTACTCCTTGAAAAAGAGCCACACACGTAATACAGTAGTAACGATAGTAACGAGTTTTGCAATTGACAACTTATTAAGGAATTGAGACGGTTTTTCTCACGTGTGCCTACTAAAGCAAACTATCATTATTTAGTTATTGTAAAATAATGCTTTTATTGTTTAACGTTTTTGTAAGAACTATAGCAAATTTTTTATAAATATTAATTAATAATGAGTGATAATTTTTTTTTAACAAATATTTGGTTAAATATTATTGTATACAGTAAAAATTTGAAGGTTTTTTCTCTTTTCATTTTTTGCTCGAATTTGATTTTATTTTTATAACATTTATGTGTTTTATTATATTTATATGTAATACAATTTAAATTTGTTTCATGCATATAATGATATATGAAATTTTTTTTCATTTTCCACGCAGTATTTAATGAAATCATAGATTAATCATAAATATAAATAAATTTATTATATCAATATAATTTTTCTATTGAGAATTTTTTTATGTTCGATATTCGGTCTGTTGAATATCACAGTGCAATCTTTGGTCGTAAGTTAGTTGTAGGTCCTTAGTCGTAAGTTGTGCAGATGTACAAATGTCGTAACAAACAAGAGATAGGTACGAAAATAGGTTTTTTAAATATACATAATGTATAATTATGTATTGTATAATAGTATATTTGGTAATAATGGGCATGTACCGTTTCCGACAATTTAAAAAAATTATAATTCCCATTTTCTAATAATCTACCTACTAATGTAAAATTATTATAATATACTTTTTGTTATGATAAAATTATTATAAGGAATTTCACATTTTTGGAAAAAATAATATCTTCATGTTTTATAAGTTATAAGTTATGAGTCATAACTTATGACTTATAAAACATAAAGATTTATGACTAGTAACACAAACACACATATACCTAGATATGTTGAAAAATTGAATTATGTTTCAATTAACATAATTCAATTTTTCAACATTAATTTAATTTAATTTAACATTAACATTAATTTTCAACATTTTTTTAACATTAATTAAAATTACCTAACCGTTAGGTCTTTACTCTTAGGTCTCCGAAAACGAATGTTAATAATACATAACAAATATAAAAATAATATATAATAATGTGAATGGTCAAATCACTTAATTTCAAACGTGCAGTACAAAATATTTTGAATACGATCAACACAAAAAGAATCCCACACATCTGATCAATAAATTGGTAAGCCCAAGAACCCTACCGGAGCCATGTTTCGAAATTCGCTTATGTCGACGTTCGTACGAACATGATCAGTTCGGAAGTCGTTGTCGGTTTAATTTCGCGGATAAGCCATCGGGTGATTCGTGGAGTGCCTCCTCCCTGCCGCTTTCGAACAGCCGCTGCTGGCACCGGAACCACGGTAACGTCGCGCTCGCGCTGCGTTGTTTTCCACGTGTCACATTTCGGTCACGTTCTCTCGCACCGCGGTTCTAACTACCCTCCGTGGCGCTCTTGGCCATTTTTATTTTGACGCTTATTTTATACGAAAAAAAAAACCAATTTTAACTCGTTCTTAATTGCTCCCTAACTATGCTGCGCTCTTGGCGACCACGCATTCCACCAAACTCTAGTTACTGAGCTGTGGCGGACGCTCTCCGCGCACATGGACGCGCAACAATGAGCGTTATCGACGGGCCAACGTTAGGCACTTGGTGCTTTTTATTATCGCATTTCTCGACAATCGTTTTTATCCGAACAGTGCGCCGGTCACGCGCGATGGTCGCGCATGGTGACGCGTATCGCGACCAGTTGCTGTTCCATCTGGTCACCGCAGCCGTGCACGAAATGGCCGGTCTTGCACTTGTCCTGCAGCGACTGGATGCGATGCAGCACTCTGGCCAGGCGCACGGACGTCGTGTCTCTGCGAAACGAGCCGTCCGTCGTGCGGTTCGGTTCCGCGTCCGTCGACTGATTTGCGCACGACTGCTGCTCCTGGACGATCGCCAGACTCGCCTGCCGAACAAGCGACGACGGTGACCGATCAGTGTGACGGTGGTCGACCCGGGTTCACGCTAGGGTAGCACTGGGCCGAGTCACTTAAGCAAGTTACCGATTTTCATTTACTTGAAATACGCGGGCATATTATTCAGTAGCGATTCCGGACCGCTGCAGATTTCCTTAAACTATTGCCTGTAGCTAAGAACGATGAAATAACTTGTAATTTTAATCTAGCAAGACAGGGAGCTTCCCTCGTCGCGGCGTCGAGATTTCGTGCTAACGGAGAAGCTCTACCGAGTAAGGGTCTTAAACACGGTAGGAGAACACTGTCATACTGTCGCACAATTTGTGAACACAGCGACGTCATCCTCTACAAGTTCGTTCAAAAGTAAATTGCTAAGACAATGCCGTACCACTCTTTTCTAGCCATTTTCTTATCCAAATCCGTTTCTTCTTGTCTATCTCCTTCCTTTTCCATCAGACTCGATAATTCTTCACTAATAATAGGCATCGTTTTGATATTGATTTCACTGTTTTTTGCTTGGCTCGTAATGTTCAATATGTAATCTTAATAAAGGCGGGCTTACAATCATACCTAAAATTTTCACTGCACAAATACATTACAAGAACGAAGACCGTATCGTTTTACAATACCACATAATGTACAGTGATTAGTTTCAGTTTAGTACGCGATTTAGTAACTTGCTTTAGTAACTCGGCCGAATGTTGTCCAAGTGTAAACCAGCCTTTAGGCGCTCCCGGCGTACACCGTTCGACCGACTTGATCAGCGACGGTCGTGTCCAAAAAACGGACAGACATTAGCTGCCACCCCGACAATCGCGTACGCATGCGCAGTGTGTACATTCCACCCAACGACTAACCTAACCGTAGTATACCGCCCACACATGTGTCTACTGCGGTTTTCGGAAACCGAGGTTGGAAAATGCATACGGGGCAATGCTACCTCCAGGGCTTCGGGTATACCGGTTCGTTATGCAAAGCGCCTGGTTTACATTTTGGTCTATGCCAATAACCGGACACTGATTAGTAGAGTACGGATTTTAAAGACCTTTGGTTTTTTTTTTTTTTCTATTGCTGTAAAACGAAGGTATGTCAGCTACAAAGTCGATTTATGCTACTTAGAATACAATGCACGTAATTTCTTTACTCGTACATTTATTAAAAATGTGTTCAAAACAAATGTATATAAAATTTTAATATTTATTTTTATATTACATAATGTTTTTATCTAATTTAAGTACATATTGTCTGATCGTCGTAGACGATTTTTATTTTAACACTTAAAGAGTTTTTCCAATGCAACTCCGATGATGTAGATAAAAAATATAATTATGTAACTATTATTTGAATTAATTTTTATAAATTATCTTAAATAGATTACATTTAATTTATATATTAATAATTGTTGAAGAAGGAGAATTCGAGAAAGTGAATAAATTTGTTACAATCCTTTTTTTTTTCTAAAAAACTAATTTAATGAACTAATAAATAATTTCAATACTTTTTTGTAATAAATAATTTTATTAAAAAAAAAACCCCCATTTTGATGATTTTTTGAAGATTTATACAGTTTCATTGTTTTTTTTTTTTTTTTTAATGATTTTCTTAAGTTTTTTACTGGTTTAAAATCCGTACTCTACTGATTAGTATCGTTGCGTGCTATGCTCTCTCTCACATTTGAAGTTTGAATGAAACTTTTACTGCAGGAAATCCGCCACAGGTTGGTGATATCAACTAGTAGTAGTAATAATAGTACTCGTAATAGTGGTACGCACTTCTTTGTACACGTCGCAGGCCTCGTCCACTTTTGCTTTCAAAGCTTTGATCTCGTCTTCGGTCTCGTACAACGCGGACACGAGATTATTGTTCTCGTTCCTCACGTGCTGCTGGTAAAGTTTCGTGTATTTCCTAAACGTTAGATCCGAAAATAATGTATTAAATATATTTATAGTAATAAGGGGCGCGTGCAGAAGTAGCTGGGGTGACCGTCCACCCAGAAGGTAAACGACGGAGTGCTCCAGATGGCCACAAAAACAAATGTTCTCGGTTTCGACGATAAATGGTTGTTTAGATCAGTCATGTAGCCCCGGGGCCTCCACAATAGAGACTTCGGAAAGAAAAATCTTTCAAATTACAATTGCACTGTCACCCCGCCGTCCTGTAGAAAGTGGAATGGGCCGATAATAATATTATTCGATTTTTCTTTTTATATGTGCCAGTGTTGCGAGATTATTATTTATTATTATTCAATATTCATATTTAAATTTTTACATATTATATACATATTATATACATATTTATATATGTTTGTTAACTACTATTAAATGAAAATAATCTACTTTAAAAAAAAAATTGTTCATTTTATTTGGAGAATAATTTGGGGACAGGGGGCCCCCACTCCTTTGTTGCCCCGAGGCCTTCACTCCTCTAAATCTGGCCCTGCATGTACGAATAAGTTTCGATCGACTTGAATACTATTTTAAGGCATTCTTACTCGGTGAGTTTTAAAAACTTATTGTTCATCGTACATATAGTGAGTTGAAGCTGTTGCATGTGCCTGGACAGAGATTCGTAGTGTAATACGTTCTTCGCTTTGGTGTACGGGTTCAGAGCTATTTCCGGTACTTTATTTTTGCTTTTAAGGTTTTTTATGAATGGCGCCATTACTTTGTTGTAACTGTCGCCGAACCGTGTCGGACAGGAACAAGTGTTATTTTGGTGATCACACTGGTTCAAAAAGTCAACGGTCAATCGTTACGACCCAAATATTTATACAAAGTTACGCGACGTTTTCGTGCGACATTTGACACGTTAGCCGCCATTTGCCTGCAATGCTCTAATTTTGTACTTATATGCCCGCTAACGGTAATTTAGTTGATACAATGGGAGCACATGAATTGCGTTCCATACAAAAGGTATACATGAATTGTGTCCCGGGTATTTAAATTAGGATTTCTTAAACTCTTGTATTTTTAACACTAACATCAATATTTTCTTTTAAATGTCGATACATTAGTTTGGTTGGTTTTTCATGTAACTTTTGTGTACCTTTGCTTTTAAGAGAATTACAGTTTGTCGATTTATTATTGCTTTTGGTAGTGCAACCAACTTCGTGGTCGTGGGAAATTGCATTGACTTTAACTAAAATATCATCATTTCATTTCATTTTAAAATATACTTTGCACGTTTTGGCTAAACATTTCCAACGTTTAATATTATTAATCAAACATTTTTAAAAACAAAACCTATAACCGTCAACTATTTTCAATATTTTTTGTTTTTAATTTATTTTACTTCGTATTTCTATTTTTAATATATAAAATAAATCACAGTCATGATCCCTTATACGAAAAATCGAAAGTATGAACGGAAGACTGAAACGAAAAAGATATACTAAATATTTTTAACAGTAACTTATGCTATCAGCAGAGACGGATTTCCCATTAGGCACTGTAGACAGTTGCTAAGGGCGGCAACATTTGGGGGTGACAAACTATGTAGTGTTTTATTAAAAAACATCAAACGTATCAAAAATTAGAAAATTAATTAAATTCAAATGGATGTTCACTACTTTTGTCTATGTATTAAATATTTAGAGTAGGTATTTTGGAGGGGTATTGTAACTTTATAGGGGCGGCAAATTTTTGGTGCCTATAGCCGAAAAAAAGATAAATTCACCTCTGGCTATTAGCTATTACAATGTACTTAATTTCCTAATCAAGCATTTTATATCAGTTTGGAACATCTAGAACAGTACAAAACTAAATATTAAACATATGTATAACCAATAAATATTATATTAGATGTCTAACCGATAATAGATATAGAATAATATAGTATATATTTTATTGACCGTGATTACGATTTACGACAATAGGCTGAATATTGCTCATCAACCAAAAATCGAGAACATAATCAATATTTATAACATAAAGTGATACGTCTCGAAACACGGAGAACATTTGAAACTCGAAAAAAATGATACTGCTTGATCGATGTAATGGGATGCAATTCGTGTATATCTTTTAGGCGGGACGCAACTAAGGTGCTCCGGATATAAATTATCATTATTGACGTGCCATATGACTGCAGTTGAAAATAATCATTTTTTCAATTTTCAACGATATGATTTTTATCAGGAGTTTTTTCTCGGAACAGTGTATAAATAAAAAATAAAACATTTTGCAATACACCATTATCACCAAGGTTCGAGATCTTAAGAATTTGCTTATTTTTTGGCTTTGCGTAAAATCTAACACTACATGTTAAATATGTTAATGCTACAATAATTTTAAATATGAATTTTTTTTAGCTTATTTCGATTGTTATTAAACATATTGCTTTTTTTATAATTATTCTAATTTTTTTTTTTTTTAATATTTTTTGTTTTTTCATATCTCTGTTTAAAAATAACACGTGCCACTGACTAAAACCTAAACTTTTAATTAACTTGTGATATTTTTTTGTTTTTGTTCACGGTAAAGCTAGAACTGAAAATGTCGTATAATTTTTCTTCTTAGTATCATATTTTCGGGTGATAAAACAGTTCTTAACACACAAAAAAATGATTTTAAAAAATAATGATAATGATGACATAAATGTTGTGGCACGAAATTCTTAAATAAATATTTAAAAATATAAATAAATTTTTCGTTCTTAAAAATTAAAATCCAAATAAATTGTATAACGTCCCCTGATTAAAACAATTTAAAAATTATTTCCATCAGTCGACTGTGTACGTGTGAATATATTATAATATATATTTAATAAGATTACCTCGAAATCTTTTGAATGCGAATCGGTCTGTTTCACCGACCATGGACTGACATTGGCCCCATCAAAATTACTGTCCTCTTCTATTGTCAATTCTTCGGAGGATCTAGCCGGACAAATTTGTAAGTCCGAAAGCTGCGGAAACATGTTTGTCCGACTAGTGCTTGTTGTCGAGTATTTCGAATACGTTTCATCGAAATTATGATCAGGAAATTGCTGTATATTGAAATCACATTTTATAATTAATATCTTTAACTGTTGACGCATTTGTAAGTAAAAAAGTCACTCAACAATGACCATTAAAATATGATTGAAAACATATGACGGTGTTATTATATAAGTAAATGAGGAATGCACCTATAGGCATGCGCAGACCTATATTTCAGTACTACAATACTTTTTGGCTCTATCTTAACAAAATATGTAGGTATGTATAATGTATAAATAATTAAATAAACATCACTTAAATTTTTTATTAATAATTTATGATAAATAGTAGTAAATTATGGTATAATTATGGTCCAAATCAATATGCTTTTTTTGAATCTTGTATATTTTTTTTTTTAGATAGATGCAATTACTTATGATTTGTACTTTCGTAATTAATTGTAACGTTTGTCATATTATCATATTAAATGTTTACACGAAATAATATAAAATAATAAGATAATGGTCAATTACTGGTGTGCGTACGGTGGTATAAAGAATGTTGTTTTTAAAAGGATCAGAAAAAATAAATATTTGCCCTAGGCCCCCTAAAGAATAGAAACGGTCTTGGGTGTGAGTGTGTTGGGATTGCATCTACTGCCAAATGCGTACAGTGGTGCGGGTTAAATACATTTAAAAAAAAGTAGCTTGTCAGTATTGTGCACGTATGCGAGAGCGTTTGGAATATACGATCAAAACGTAATGCAAATACAATGTAATGTATAAAACATTAACTGTAAAAGTTATTGACACGACGGCTGTCACTAAGGGTTACCACCTTTCAGTGTCAAAAATACGGGACATATATTTATTTTAACAATTTGGTTTATTAGCATAGTACCAATGAAATACAATCTTGTCAATTTGTATAGGTCATTATAACTCAAAATAATATAAAGATGATGCTTCCTGTCATTATGTTTGAGAACAGTTTTATTATAGAAAATCTAATAGATCTAAAAAAAAAAAATTCTTGACGACTTACATTAAAATATTAACAGTGACATAAATATAAAGCTCTCTTACTTATATCATTATACTTATGGTATTGATTAAGTATCTTTTATCAATACTTGTAGTTTGTGCATACAACTTAATATCATATGCTGCGCATAAATAACAAATAATTTGTAAATAAATGTATTCAATTGATTTGGCTAAAATGCTTAGTTGTAAATTGTAGTTGTAAGATACGAAAAATTAATCGACCGATAGATATTAAATGGTATTTATGTAATATCTTAAGGAATACTTAAGATAATACTTAAGATAATACTTATCTTAAGGAATACTTAAGTATGGGACACATTGTATCCCGATATCAGTGGTGTCATTTGGGGAGAGCAACCCCCAAAATGTATTTGTCACAATCTAGAGTATATCAATTCCAAAGTCGGCACATCATCAAAATATAAATACATTTTATACAAAGCCATTGCCATATAAATCAGAATAATGAGACGAGTATTTTACGAGTACCGATGTATAAAGTACAAATCATCATATTTTTGCATTGATTTGACATTCCTCTCCCCCCACGTTAATCTGCACTTTGGTAAAATGAGCCACCGAATCGGCAATCTAATAAAAGTATGTAGACTACTCTGCTCTAGAAAAAAACTGAAATTACGCCACTGCCTGACGCTCATTAAACTAGGACTTGGGACAAATCGAATAAAAACAGGACTGTCCCTTGAAGTACGGGACAGGTAGTAATCCTGGACGTTACTATCACGGACTCCATGTATGAGTGATATGGTCCCGTCATCGGCTGACGGCCGTTGCCATAGACGTCAGCGGACACCGCCCTCCAATCATAATCAAACTGGACAGCAATTATTATCACGATTGTACACGCATGACATTAATAAAATAACATTTTTTTCCATCACATTAAATTTCGAGTGCACGTTTTTTATCACACATTAATGCGTTTTTAGATATTTTTGTGCACTGATATCCGTTTCCATACACGAATACAATACATACAATCGTACCACGTACATACCTATCACATATATCTACAGGCACTTTCATTGAGAACCGCCAAACTGTAATGTTTTCTTAATTGTTATTTAGATTGTACATTAGTACTACAGTTATAACAATCCTTAATAATTATTAAACCTTAATAATCGCCGACGTGGTTTGTATAGTTATGCCTATGTTGTGGCTTTTGTTAGCAGATCCACCACCTATGAAGGGTAGCTTAATGAATTGTTTTCTTTCCTTCTTGCGAGCATTGCTTTTTGATAGTACACTCAATTTGGAATCCTGAAATTATTCGACGAGCAGCTTAAAGTATTATCAACAAAATTAACACTCCAACCATCCCGATCCTAATTTTCCCAGAAAAATTCAACATAGTTTTTAATACAGTCGATTCTCGATAATTCGAAATTGACGGAACTGTTGAAAAATTTCGAATTACCGAGAGTTCGAATTGTCGAGAGTTCGAAATAAAGAGAGAGCAAATCAAATTCGAATTACAGAATTATTACATATACATCGAATTATTCATACGATAATAATTCTATAGTAATCGAAAATAATAAGCTAAATTTCTACACGATTGTACAGTATATTATTAACAAAAATATTATAAAAATACAGATAAAATACATTTGGTGAATATTCTTCGAATTGCCAAGCGTTGAACGAATGATACTTCGAATTGTTACGTGCTAGTAGTCAGTTTTCCCAATATTTAATTTTGAATAACCGCGTGCATTTATATGCATTGTTTTTATTCGAATTACCGCGTAGTTTTTAAGGGACCGGGCATTTACTTCGAATTACCGAATGTTTTGAACTATTGAAGTTTTGAATTATCAAGAGTCGTCTGTAACAGCAATTCGACATTATTTCTTTGTTCGTTTTTACAGACCCTCAAATCCTTGGTTTTATGCATTAAATTACGACTATAAACTTATTGATGATTGATTTTATTTCCTCAAATATATTGAAATTAATGTGTAATGTATGCGTATATTATAAACGTTTATACGAGTAGTTATTATATTTATAATATATAATGCATTATATATGTAGAACTACGAAATAGTATATGGTACAAGCACAATCGACTATCGAGTCGTACCTACGAAATAATGGAACCTTTTACTAGAAAAAAAAATGTTACTGAATGTTGATTTTCGTGATTAAAATAATGATCTAAATGAACAAGTAATTAATTCAATTTATATCTATGTATTCTCAAATGTTTGCATAGGTCTTTTAATTGTTTTCCCTTTTATAAATAATAAATGGATATAAATATGTAAATGGATATTTCTTGTATTTGTACTCAACATTCCTGCTAGATAAGTAAATATAGTTTAATTTGTTTGGTTATAATTCTCACTTTTTTATATACACTGAGCGTCGAATCGGATTCATAAATCTTTCTTTTTGATGCGATTTTTTCCAATTTACTGCAACATTCTATAATTATAATAATATAATATTTAAATAAAAGTTTATAGTTAGTGTAGCGATAATAGTTAGACCTGAATAGGTTTGGATATTGATCATCTTCACAAGCTATACATAAACAGTTTGCTTTCACTATCTTATTTTGCTAGAACTTGACATTCAATAAAGAATTACAATAATTTGTAAACAAATAATATACAGTAGTTACTATAGATAATATCAGCATACCTATATTCTACATAAAAAATCGTACCTAAAAGAGATTTTAAAATTTGTTATTGTCCTATTATTACATATAAATGATAAGTACTTCGTCGATTGTCTGCAATAAATTGAACTGAAAAATAGTCTAAAACTTGAATAATAACATTTTAGAGGAATACCTATGACCATCAATATGATAAAAATAGAATATAAGTATACAATAGTATACAACAACGCGCCCGCTGGAAGGTTAAAATTTAGAATAATAGTGCCTACCATTTATAATTTAATTTAATGCTTGGCATTTTCGAATAATAAATAAATACACAAATAATAGTAATTTTTTTAAAAAAATAGTAAATACTAATAGGTCTATAATATATCGTGAATGTCGTAAATTATAATACTATCACAGATTATGTTCATGTAATCTGTGATACTATTATTTACTTAATATCACGATTACTCACTTATCAATAAATCCTTACAGTACAATAATATTATTATTGTATTTACACGGTAATTATACTTATTATCATATACATCTAGCTATTTTAGAGCGCATTTACTATGGTACAATAGGTTAAGTCATTAAAAATGATCACACTGCTGGGAGGTAATTTGTGCTTCAAATCATTTATACACAGGGACGGCGCTAAGGGGGGGGCGAGGGTGGGCGATCGCCCACCCAGGATAAGTTCTCGCCCCCCCCAGATATTTTAACTCCTATTAACTCATGTGTGACCGTGGAACATTATACAAAGCTAAGTTCCCCAACTATTATATCATAAATTATACACAATTTTTGAACACAAGTATTATTCTGTGATATCGATTAACTGGATAATGGCCAGCTGATTTTCTCATAATTTTGATCGACGATCATTCAACAATCACTGTAACGCTATACTTTATAGTTTAAACAGTTTACTAGTGTATTTATTTTTGATAGACGAATTATTTTATAATCGTAAATAATAAATAGGATGACTATCTTGAATCTTCATTGTTTGCTCTACGTTATCGATAAAAGTGGCACGATTCAAAATATTTAAAAATAATATCGTTCTCCTATTAGCTGGTTTCCCCGACTTTGCACGATATATTTTGTTCATTGTATATGTATGTGTGTGTATATGTACCCACATGCCTCATATCGTTTGTATGTAGATATAATAGATACATATAAATGTCTTCGGTGTAAATAGTTAAATTTTTTACTTTTGACCCCCTAAAGTACCAAATAGATTCACTTTCCTTTCAGAAAAGTTGCTACATAAGGCAATCGAAGCATTTTTACTGCCCCAAATCGTGTCGACAGACACAGAAAAAAAAAAGAAAAAAAACATACATCATTGTAAAATCAATACATTCTTCACTCCGTTCAGAATCTAAAAAACAAAAAACTACAAATACAGTGACAGAAATTACTAATTTGGTACAATCATGGGATGTGATTTAGATATTAATACAAGTAAGTAACCAACAGTACTTACTACTTACTACCATACTAGTGTCCTATATACTACTCATTACCTTTTCTATTGAATTTAGGTTAAAGGTACCAGGTACGCTATTTAATATTTTCTTAATAAAGATGAAAAAACACTAGGTACACTCAAAATATTACGTCACATTGCCAATTGTCATATTAAGTACACGAATAATAATAAATAATATTATTAACTATACATACCTAGATAAAGAATATATTATAGGTACATTACACGTCATTTTACTTTCATAAAGATTATTAAATTTTACTAATTACTATTATATATTAAATTATGTTATATGTAGAAATGCACTTATACAATATTACAGTGTTCACTGGTACATAAATCATTACCATACATTTTTTTTATTGTTATTGAAATAAATTAAATTTTTAACAATCTGACATTTATTGAATCGATTATTTTTTTATTATTTTTATTACAAATATGTTTGAATTAATTAATCATTAGTTAAAAACAACAAATGGATTAATTGAAATTAATAATACATATTTTAACAATCACGATTATTTAAATAATGTGTTACAAATATTTGATTTTAAAATTTATGTGTTTGAAATAATATTACGTTATATTAAATTAATAAATACATTATAATTTTAACAATAAGGGCGCCTTCACACGTAGCCACTCGGCAGCGCTTCTTAGCAGCGCTGCTGTTGGAAAACCATTAGTTTATATAGATGGTTTCACACACGACCACGGCCACTAATTTGAAGCGCCACAGACGGTGTCATTGGCTGGCTTCGCCGCAGAACGCGGCGTCTAAAAGTCGCGCTTCTTGTAACAAAACATATTTTTAGATTGGGCGTTTCACACGTGACTACAATCGCGCGATTATTTTAGCAGCGCGTCAATGGCACGTTAGTAGCGCGTTAGTGGCGCGTTAGTAGCGCGATTAATCCCTGTTTGATCAAACGATTTCAATTATTATCACTTAATTTCGGTCTTTATTTGTCAGCTGTGTCCTGTCAATGTTATTATATCTTTTTATATTTTGAAACAATGACATCTGATTGTATAAACATTAATATTGAAGATTTCATTAGTGAAATAGAAAACTGGTCCGCAATTTGGGACCTAAAGCATGACGACTACAGCAATAAAAATGCAAAACGCAATGCGTGGAAAGCAGTAATAAGTAAATTTGTTCCTAATTTCAATGATATGTCGGAGGCTGAGAAAAAAGTAATTGGTAAGTATAACATCGTTTATTATCATATTGAAACAAATTACGCGTATACATAGGCGTGCGCAGAACTTGAGTACAGTTGAGGCACATTTTTATTGTAGGTACCCGACTTAGATAATAGTTATTTATAGCAATACCACAGTTATAGAAAAAAATTACATTTTATTGAAAAATACTTAATTATAATATCATAAATTAAAAAAAAAATAATAATGATAATAGAAATACAGAAACTAGTGAATAAAATAAAATAAATTTATATTTTTTCCATTTGCCACGATACTTGTCCCTCTTTCATAAAAAAATCAATAAGTTCTGTTCGAACGCATTTGGTTGAATTTCCTGGTTAAGAATTATCCACTGTCGTATCATCAATCAACCCACTAATAGCGATAGTATCCTCAAATGTAATGCCATCTCTGTCCCTCACAAAATTGTGTAAAAGGCAGCACGTTTTAATTATATTTTCTGCCAAACTTTCTTCAACATTAAGTGCTCGATGTAAGATTCTCCACTTATTACTAAGTATTCCAAAACTGCATTCGATGTATCTTCTGGCTCTTGTAAGGCGGTAATTAAATACTTTTTTACCCACAGTCAAATATTTTCCACCAAATGGTCTCGGAAGAAATTGACAAAGTCCAAATTCCTCATCTCCAATTAAAAAATAAGGAATTTTGTCTAACCTTTTGTTTGAAAGAGGTTTGGGTGGTGGTAATTTAATTTTGTTAGTTTTTAACAATTTATACAGCGTTGAGTTTTTAAAAGTTGTTGAATCACTTGATTTTCCTGGTGCTCCTACGTCAATGTATAAAAATTTGTAATTTGAATCACACGCTGCCAGTAAGAGAATGAAAAAAAAATGTTTATAATTGAAGTTCATTGATGCACTACCCTCTGGCTTGACTACTCGAATATGTTTCCCATCGATGGCTCCAATAACGTGTGGAAAATTAGCTCGTTCTTCAAATTCTGTAGCAACTTTTGCTAGTAGTTCTTCCGTGATTGTAGGGAAACAACTTTTTTTAAATGTGGCCCAGAGAGATTCGCATACTTCTCGAACAATGTTAGATATTGTTGATAATCCAATGCGATAATCGATGTGAAGATCGCTCATCGTGTATCCAGACCCGAGATATCTAAAAACAAATAATGTTTAAACTAATGGTTTTTTCATGTCACAGGTAATTCATATCAGCGAAAATGGAAAAGTCTACGCGATTCATATACACGAGAATTGGCAAAGCAAAAGAATGATATGAAATCTGGTTCTGCAACAAAATTTCGAAAAAAATACATATTTTTTGATCAACTCAGATTTTTAGATACTACCACAAAACCTACAGATGATAGTATAGAGTTGAGCGATCATGAAGGAAATTTAGAAAAAATTGAAGCGGTAGTTGAAGAAAATATTAATAAAATGCCCTATAAAGGAAAGCCTAAGAAACGGCATTCTGACGAAGACCTCTTGGAAGTTCTAAAAAAAAAATATTATCAACAAGAGACAAAAAAAAGTTTGGATTATGAAAACGAAGACCGATTATTTTTATTATCCCTATGTAAAAATTTACAATCTATACCGGATCATATGAAACTAAATGTAAAGACACAAATGATGAATTTAATAGCGTCTGCCAAACAAACAGCTTGTGCTACTTCTTCAAGTCAGATCAATCCTTTAACTACTATAACTCAGTACTCACATCCGAATCCGATACGTCCACAGTTTAATATAAACTCTTATTCAAGCCAACTTGTACAACCTGCCATACGGACCAACGTAAATCGGCCCCTAAATACGCAATCTGAATTTGGAATCGAAATACCAGTATACCAGAACCAAACGCGAGCGCAGCATCAAGACCAGTTATGGCCTACAACTTATAGCCCCGAAGATGCATCCTCTGTTCAAAGCGATTTATCTAATGATGTATTTAGCAATTAAAAGTAACTCTCTAAAAGTATGTTAACAATTGTTTTTTAGTTTATAAGAATTAAAAAAAGTATTTAATTTAATTTAATTTTTTTATTACAGTTTTTTAATTAGTATAATATCTTGTTTATAATAATTATGATATATTAATATTTATTTTGAAAAGATATTTCATTTATTTTCAAACAAATGATAAGTACATTTCTTATAATAAAGCATAACACTTTAAATATTGTAAATTTATTATTCTTACCTCAGAGTTAAAGCTAGTTTTTCATCCGGAGGAATGGACTTCCTCATGACAGTATCTTGTTTTGTTATATTATGTTTGATACCAGATAAAAGTTCTTTGAATGTATTCTTCGACATACGAAAATATGAGAAGAATTTTTCATCATCTCCTTCCAAGTCATCAAACAGTGTATAAAATAACCCTTTGTTCGGTCTTTCTAGAAGCAATGGATTCACCCAGAATCTTCTCGGTGTATTTTTACGTTTCTTTTTTTTAATTAATAGCATCGCCAACAATAATTCAGTTTCCACGTCCATTTTGAGACTGATGTAGTATGCTCTCGTATTCACAAAACTACCGACGCACGTTAGCAGCGCCACTAACGCGCTCCTAAATATATTAGTGGCACCACTAACGCGCTTCTAAAAAAATTAGTGGCACCACTAACGCGCTTCTAAAAAAATTTGCAGCGCCACTGACATGCTGCTAAGAAGCGCTGCCGAGTGGCTACGTGTGAAGGCGCCCTAAGCAGACTTTAGATTGATAAATGCTATTATTGCTAACTTGTCTCCGGAAAATTTGAAATTCGAATTCTATTTATATCTTAATTTATAGCAAATCAACAATAATTAATATTGTTTCGATAATATATATTATTAATTTGATTACATATCATGATTATTTATACACAAAAAGTAAAATTGATCAATTGATTTTTCTCATTCGTGTTGTGAACTTGTGCACTATTGTGCAGTATTGCTCGTATGCGGTTTAAGTTGTTTACTTATATTTATTTAGTTATTTATTTACAGTCTACAAAAAAGTAAGTACCTTAATATTAATTATAAACGTTATTTTCAGTTTCTGTTGTGAATGCATGTAGATCTCTAAATAACATATTATTTATTTTATAGCTACTGAACCTAATTCAATACAAGAGTCTACATATTTAATGGATCCAGATTTAACTTGGCCTGAGGTAGAAGACATTTGGAAAAAACAGTTCATTTTCGTCAAAACTTTATTAAAGAAAATAATACTAGAGCTATATTTGATAAATGACACCATTATACCAGACCAATGGGTTATAAACTTGTAAGTCCAAAAATATTATTTAATAAATTAATACTTAATTAATTAAAAAGGTAATTTATACATATATTATGGGTGATTTTCCAGGAACAATTAAATAGCTCCCAAGATTTGTCAGTTGGTATGCATTTAAAAACTATAAATTATTTTACTTTGAATTATGTATGAACATAACATACAATGATTCCTTAATTTATTTTTCAGATTCCAAGAGTTTGATTGTATTGCATTTATTACATAGTATATTTATTCCAACGTCCAAAAAGGTAACACATGATGAATATGGCAAAAAAGGTTTTATTAAATTCAGTATAAAGGATTCACAAAACGCTTTCATTATTATTAAACCGACTGCTGTGGAAATAGATGCAACACTCCAAACTATATCTAATACAGGTCCTATTCAACCATGTGTCTTAGTCATCGGATCATTGATGGTTCCAAAGCAAATATTAATGTATTTTGATAGCATAAAGTATAAAATTTTTAGTATGAAGGCTTATGATATGTGTTTCAAGATATTTCATGTCTTTAATGTGGAATATTCAATTGAATTAAGTGATGTATGGCTTTTTATTCAAACTTTTTTTTATAAAATCAAAACAAAATATGACAAGTCAAATGTTTTAATAAAACAAATTTCAGTCAAATTAAATACATAACTATATTGCTTAGTATTACTTATAAAGTATCAAAATACATTCATACAAATCTCATTATAAAATTATTTTCACAAGGGTTATTTTCAATATTATTTAGCTATTTACAAAAGGTAGTTTTATTATATAATATTTTGTACATAACATTATTATACATCTAAGTATTATTTATTTATTTTTGATATATTGTATTAATTAATTTATCATTTATTAATTTAAATAACAGATATAATATTATATTGCTATTCAAACTTTTTTTACAACATTAAAACAAAATATGATAAGTCAAATGTTTTAATAAAACAGATTTCAGTAAAATTAAATACATAAGTATTATGTATTATTAGTATTATTAGTATTACTTACCTATAAATTATCAAAATAATTTTTTACAAATCTCATTAAAAAATTATTTTTACAAGGGTTGTTTTCTATACTATTTAGCTATTTATAAAAGGTAGTTTTATGCATATAATATTTTATTATAATACCTCTAAGTATTATTTGTTGTTTTTAATATATTGTATTGATTAATTTATCATTTATTAATTTAAATAACACATTATATATTACTATCTGTAAATTTTAATTTCATATGTGTAATATTTTTATGTAATTTCAATAAGTATTATGTATTATTTGTTTTAAATGTATTAATATTTAAATAACAGATATAATTTGTATGTATTATTTTTTAGTGGTAATATTGTACAACCTAATTGGTGTTTAATTAAAAATAAAAAAATATTTCGATTTAATAAATTTTTTTGTGTTTTATTTAATTGAAAAATATAATTTGTAAAAATAACAAAATCCTATATTCAAAAATCTATTTTTATCTTATTTTTTTTTTAAATAGAATGTGGATTTAACAAAAGGTTTATTGGTATGATACAATGTATATTTAAATTAATAATATAAATTAATAGATTTAACAAAGTAATGTTGTTCTTAGAACAATATATATTTTTAAATCAACAAAATATTTGTTAATTTGTTTTAACTCACAATGAAACAATTAATAATGAGTATTGTAAAATCAACAAACCAATTAATAATTTTAAAACATTCATTTGTTGAATTAACCAAGTTTTTACTTCTCAATCAATAACTGTTTTATTAACTGTATATTAACAAATATTTTGTCAAACCAATCTACATTTTTATCGATATAACATGTATATTTTTTTGAGTGCACCTTTAGGTCAAAAATTAATAAAGAGCAATCACGTTATCCGTTTGTAGTCGAAACACGGAGTATTCGAATGCCTATAGTTTTTCTTTCAAGCATCAAGATTTTAGGCTTATCAAGTTTTCACTGTACATATTTCTTGTAAAAAAAAAAAAAATTATATTAAAGTATATTGTTTGACCAATCTACAAAAAATAACTGACCTACTGTTAACATAAACTAGTTTTGTATGATTTTAATATTAAATGATGGATAATTATCTGAATTGTTAACTCTAGTAGCAGCCACTGTTACAAAATGTGTTTCTAATGAGGACAATTTCTAAAATGAAAGCATTGTACATCATAATATGATTTCAATGCAGTTTTAAAGGAAATCGAAATATCGCATATGAATAGGGCTGACGCGATGGATGGGGCGTTGTGTGCCAGGGCACCAAGCTCCGCTTTTTTAAAGAGCTCGCACTTAACCTTAATACAGTTCAATTTATTTATTATGTACAAATATCAAGGAAACAGCACTCTTTCATAAAAAAAAAGTTATTTCGCACCAGGTATGTGTCACGCTGGCTAATTGTTTGAAATGCTATAAATATACGCATTCAGTTTATGACTTGTTTTGTCTTAATTTTTGTGATCATAGGTTGATCTTGGTTAATGTACACCGCAGAAGGGATCGCACATCGAGAATAATATTACAATATATATAGTGGTAGGCATGTTGTGATTGAAAACGACACGCGCGCGCTAATGTTATAAATAGCGATAATTACCTCTAATGTATGCGTGTCTCAACAACAACCCCCGCCTACTTGTCCGCTGTACACGGGCGAGGAAATGTTTTATAATCTCGTCAATTGGTTTTTAATATTTTTTTTTCCTTTCTTTTTTACGCTCATCGTTTGGGGTCTTGCTCCACCGTTGTCTACTGGCCTCGACGTGTGTGCCGTCATCGCGATCCTTAAGCCATCTATGGCTCCCGGTATCGTTATTTTTTTTTTATTATTCATTTATTCCTTCCACCCGTTGTCAGTGTCCGTTCACATTTTTTTCTACATTAAAATATTTTTTTTGTCTTTCAAACATTTTACTGTTTCCGCACTCGTTCGTTTGACCGATAATATTATTCGCGGCTGACCTGTACTTAAACGTTAGTTCTTCGTTAGTTCGCGCAAACGCGTCACGTTGAATTCGTGTTTTTTCATCGAATAGCTGTCAAATATTGTTCTTATATGTAATTATAATAATGAGCTCCACGGATTCCAATTCTTTCGCTGGTAAGTCGAGTCGAGTGTGTATATTTTAATCGACGTACTGATCTGTTGAACTTTCACTATTCATACGTAAAATTAGGTTGACGCTGGTTGAACGAATAATACATCATCAGTGCGATATAAATGTATTTAAATGCTGATTAAACGGAGATTCTCAGAAAATTATAACTCCGACAATCTTGAAGTGTACGTTTAATGCATTGCAGTTATGGTTTTGAAATAATTTTCGCAGACAATTTAAGCGAAATACATTTTTATACAATTCGGATGATTTTAAACAATGATATTTACAATAACAATTTAATATTCATTAAAAATCAGTTTATAATTTAATACATCAGTATTATTTCTAACACAATTATTATTATTGTTGAAACTTATGATTATTATTGTTTCACTTGAAACATAATTTTTCAATAGAATATAATAAATTATAAATTATATATTTATAAACGGGTTTTGTTCAGATACCTACCATATTTTTTTAATTTTCAGAAGAAGCGTTTGATTGGGATAAATATCTTGAGGTGAAAATCGCCAAACCTGTACCTCGGAATTTTTTTCATCATGTAAGTAATATTTAAAATCATGATTTTAGAGAGTATATGATTTATTTATTTATTTTTTTTTATTGAAAATGTCACTCAAAATTAAAGTTAATTAAAATAGTTTAGGTAAGAGTGGTGATTTAAAAGATCATTTTTAGATTCTAAGTGAAATGAGAAATGTATTTTTTTTCGTTTTGTACCATTTTATACATTGTATAATAATACTGGGCATGATAAACTATGGTAGTTATCATTTATTTTTGTATTATGCCATAATATTGCATACCTATATTTTACACATTTTATGTGTTATAAAATTCAAATTTCTTTAATAGAAAATATTCAAATTTAGTATAATATTAAATAATATAACGAAATTTATACTTAATTATTTGGCTGCATGTTACTTGCGTCCCAAAAAAAGATATATTTTTCAGGTAGTAAAATTTAATGTGACCTGTTTTAATTTAAATTTAATGTGACCGGTAAATTGCGTCCCGGTTTGGGGACGCAAGTCAGCCATTTAATTATTATCGATATTATCTTCAAAAATCATTAAAAACGATAATATCGTGAAACTAAAATTGATAGTTCATATTGTATACAGTACAATTTTCGAAACGCAATTAGGTCATAAAAAAGGTATAACGGGACGCAAATAGGCTATGGCCTTTTTGAATCTTTTTTTGCGGGACGCAACATACGCACTGATAAAAATTTTGGACGCAAGTAGTATGCTCCCAATTATTCATCCGTGTTCCGTTTCAAAAAAATGAATCTCAATAACAAAAATTGAAAAAATTAAAATGCAAATTAATAAAAATAAACAAAAGGAAATTACTAATGAATACCAATCCCATTAAATATAAATTACAATACTTTTGATTTCTCAATATATATATATATAGCGTGTATAACGCTATACTCGTATTTATCATATAATTGTACTATACAAATTCACATTACTATTTGATATCCATCTATAATATTATTAAATATTGTCAATATGAGTTGTGGATTAAGAATTGAGGTTTTATGTTTACATTTTCATTCGTTTGCCATTGAGATTTCTCAAAATATGCGATAGCATATTTTATCTACTTGAGGTGTCAACATTCTAAATACGTTTCTACGATGTCTGAACCAAATAATATGTCTCTTTAAAGTACAAAATTGTTCTACAGATTTGTGAGAGTGAACTAAATGGAATTGAATCAGGATCAGTTGTTGAAGTTGAAAACGAAAATGGATATTGGATTGCCAGCGTACGTGCGTCTGAGGGTGTATCAGTCAAGTATAACTACTCAAATTTATTTGTAAATTATTATTAAATTAAAAAAAACCTGAATAACAACCTCTTTTAGATTGCATTATTTTGGTGACGTGAAGGGTGCGCACGAATTTTCGTTGGAATTGAACTCGTCGCGTATACATCCTTTAAATTGGGGAAATGAAAATAATAAAATGCTTGTGCCACCCAATAAGTATATTCAAATAAGTCCAGAAGAAATTGAAAAAAAAATTAAAAACTGTAAACACGTTGTATCTAACGACTTATTACAAATGGTAACGACATTATACTCGTATAAATACGTTTTTATTCTAATCAAATAAAATATGGCTGATAATAAAATATGTTTTAAAAATAATCTCAATTTTAATTGAATTGCAACTATTTTAGAGAGGTGCTCCGATTCATAATGTATTTAAGACCAACATTTTGATCGAAGTTCAGGATACAGAATACCCTTATCATGTTTGGACTTCAATAGTATTACACATTTTTATTTTTATCATCATCAAATCAATTATAATTATTTTGATAACAACAAATTGTAATTTTTTTTAAATAAAGGGTACCTAAATATTAATTTTTATTCTTTTAGATACTTAAGAATGTTGGCGGACGGTTGTTGATAAGAATGCTCGGTGAATCAAGTCCGGAAAAAAAACCGTTTTGGTTATTTTACTTAAATGAACGAGTTTTTCCACTTGGATGGACTGAACAAAAAGGTAAGTATAGTTTATATCATCAAATTCTTAAAACTTTCAAAGGCGAAAAGTATTGATTTAATTTAGGTTAATAGTCCGGTTGAATAATTTTGAGTAACCAATAAAATTGTGTGTTTATACATATTATTATTCCTCGACTTGATAAAAAATAAAAATTATCAATACTTATTAAGTTTTTATTATTATTTTATATATTATTCTATTGTTCATGGTGAGAATTTAAATTTTAGGGCTTCCTTGGAGAGTTATGAATCCCAATGCCGACATTGAAGGTGGAATTGATTCTAATGTTGTAACGGACGTAATAAAGGTAATTACATAACGTAATGCGTAATATGCGTCTAGTAATGCGAATTTAATTGCCTTGCATCAGTGGCATATATCGAAACATGTTCTTAAACATAGTAGATAGTATCAGATTTTGAATACATCGATGTAAAATAATGGTACTCATGTTAGTTTTCTCCATGAATTTCTTTTTACTTTTCTATATGACTTGTTATAGTTATTATTAATCGAATAAATTGAAACAATAATTAGGTTTGAATCCAAAGGAAGTAATACAAAGGTTTTGATTGTTGTTGTATTTGTCATTAATGATTTCGTGATTTCTTTAACATGTACACTTATAATATCGTATTATTATTATTTTTTCTTTACAGCCCAAGGTTCCAGCATATCACAATTATAAAGTCGGAGAAATTTTGGAAGTGTTGAATCCTTTCTCGTTGATGGTATTCCATGTTGGGAAAATTATTAAGATCTACGATAACCGATACTTCAAAGTCGAACTAAATAATGAACGTGATGTAGATAAACGTATCACTTTCC